>JAAGEH010000293.1:4840908-4927981 GCA_011751065.1 Lasiurus cinereus | reverse complement strand
GTGTGTGTGTGTGTGTGTGTGTGTGTGTGTGTGTGTGTGTGTGTGTTGATGAGCCAGTGGTGGTTTCTCCTGCCTCCCTTCCCTCTCCTCCTCACCCTCAGCCCCACACCACAGATCTTGAATCCTCACAGGTTCCCTTGGCTCTCTTATCCACGGTGTGGCTGCTGACGAACAGGGCCTGCAGGGGATTCTGGCCCTGGAGGGAATGTGTGACTGAGGTGGCCGGGTAGAGGGAGGCTGGACTTGTGGTGGATGGAGAGACTCCCACCCTGGTGTACCTGCAGGTGGGGCCTCGGGGCTGCAGAGGAAGGAGGCTCCCGTGAGCCGGGGGGGGCGAAGCTTGTCTATGCACAGAGCCCAGAGCCCTGCTAAGTAGACAAACACACAGTGAGGGAACGAGTCTTAACAAATGTTTGCCAAGTCCCTGGCTGACTTGGAAGTCAGGAGCCAGCTTGTTTGGCAGAACAAAGGGGAGAGCAGCCTCCAGAGGGCCGCCAACAGCAAGGAAGGAGGAGCAGCCGAAGGCTCCCTGGGCCTGTCCTCGGCATGTGTCCTCTGTTGAAGGATCCCCCATCCTCTCCACCTGCCGTGGACTAGCTGGCCGAAGGCCTGGACCTTGAGCCTCATCTCCCTGGGAACCTCTGGGTGCTGGGTCATCTGAAGGGCCTGGGAGGCTGGAGGGTCAGTGTGACCAGTACATCCCAAGGTCTCTCTTTCTGTAGGAACAAGGATGTTTGGCTCTAGTCAACCCAGTGGCAAAGCTTCTGAAGAGGCAGAGCTGCTGGCACTAGACCCCGGGACCCGTGGCACCTGGATATACCCAGGCTGAAGCCCCTCCACCCAAGAGTGCAAGGTGACTTCCCTGTCTCTGCCTACAGTGCAGACAGACATTCCCCGCCCCCCCACCACTTCTACTCGGGAAGTGGACAGAATAGAAGAGGTGGAGGGTGGTAGGGGGAGACACTTCCCCTCCTTGGGCCTCAGTTTCCTCGGTCTTCAAGGAGGGGAAGAAGGGATGTGGGTAGGAGTTGAGCGCACATATGGGGGGAACTGCTTCATGGGAAGGGGTGAGAAATGCAGGGCTCTGGCATACTTGGAGCTGGGTTCTGGGCCCATGTGCCTGGGTTCCCCTTCTCTTCTGCTCCCCATTCTCTGGTCAGCCTGGGGTGGGGCTGGATGGTGGGAGAGTGGGATGAAAGAAGCAAGGTTTCCTCACTTGCCTCTTTGTGCGGATGTGGATGGGTTGACCAGTGCTCCTGACGTTGTCTCTCGAGTTCAGTGTCCATTTTCTATTCCGATTTAATTTTTTTAAAAGTTTTATTATATGTAATAAAAAAAGGCCATCTCTCAAATATTGGGTTGATAGAACAGTGACAGAATTATATGCACACTTTCTACCCCTGTCAGTTTCCTGGAAATGGTAATGTGGTCATGTAAGATGTAACCCTTGGGAGAAACTGGGGCAGGATGCCCAGGCCTGTCTGTACTATCTTAGCAACCTCCTGTCAATCTATATTGTTTCAAAATAAAATGTTAAAATAAAGAAGTCAGTTTGGGGTTCTGCTGGGGGGAGAGGAGCATGTCCTCACAAAGAACAATAAGGGCTGTTGTGGGGGAGGGCCTTGGAAAGGAAGGAGAGTGAGGGGCCAGGGCGGTTGCTGGGGCGAGGAGCTAGGAGCGAGGAGCATGTTCTGAATCCACACGATGGGATGGATCTCAGGAGGAGCATTGCAGCTGGGATGAGCTGCGCCCAGGGAGGAGCAGGCACCCCAAAAGCCAAGGCGGTAGGTGTTGTCGAGCCGAGGAGAGGCACGGGCGGGTGTCTGCGCTGAAGGTGCCTGGGTCACCAGCCGCAGGTGGCTGCTATGGGGCCTGCGCGGTGCGTCTGGGAGTCCGCCTTTCCGTTGCCACGGAGCAGCAGGCTGAGAAGTAGGTCTGCCGGAGGAAGCACAGGCAGGGGCACCGTGATCTGGCCACATGCATGTCCCGGAGGACGGAGTCTCTGGTTCCACACTGCTGACTCCCAGGGCAGATTCCTGGGCACTCCCACAGCGGTGGGCTCATCACCTGCTTCCTTGTCTCCTCTCCCGGGACCCTTCCCTACCTGTCGTCCTCCACTGTGGCCCAAGAGAAATTCCCGCATCGTAACCTAAACCAGCGGTTGCCAACCTTTCGGACTTCATGGACCACCAGTGGTCTGCAGGCCGTGGTCGGCGACCGCCGACTAAACGGATGTTGCCGCCTTGCCCCACAGGCCTTACCAGCCTTGGATCCCAGGTGCAGCATCCTCAGCACCAGGCAGGGGCTGCTCAGCCTCCACTCACTGCGGATTGGTTGCCTGGCCACTGATTGCTCTCACCCTCAGCTGCCCGCCCAGCCCCTCCGAGGGTTCACCAGCTACACACCGCCAGCCCTTACTTGACTGCAGGGAATGCCCCCGCCCCATCTTTCTTTTGGCCAAACTCCTACTCACTCTTCCAGGCGCTGCCCAGAAACCCCTCTTCGGAGCAGTTTCTGCAGCCCCCTCCTCTGACCATGCTTGTATCTACGCCCCTGCTCCTTCGGCACAATCCCCAAGTGTTGCATTTAGGTTTATTTTTGGCCGCAGACCCTGGGGCTCCTTGCGAACCAGGACCATGTCTTCCTTCATTTCTGTAACTGCCCTTACCCTCAAGCACAGGGGCCCCGGTTAGGAGCCCAGGAAGGTTGGCCACACTGTGGGGCTGGGGATAGGACCGCCATCATGCGGGTGAGGCTGGCAGGAAGGTGTCAGGCTCCCAGGGCTCCGCCAGTCTGGACAAACAAGCAGTCCTTTTGCTGCTGGGCTGCCCAGGCACCAATATGAAACCCCCCGTTTCTTATGCCCCTCCCACATGTCCCCTTGGCAAGGGCAGGGACTGTTTGTTCCAAACGAGAAAACAGGCCCAGAGGATGTTACCACCCCGCAGCAAGGGAGGAGCTGGGACTCAGACCCGAGGACCCAGGTCGCTTGGTGGAAGAGCTCCCTGCTCCCTCAGTCCCCCCACCCCCATGCTTTTGGCTGTTATATCATCCTGGTATGTTTGGGAGGGGGACGGTGGTACAGTCCCGGCCGTAGCCCCTAGGAGGCTATCATGGCAGCGCCAGGTTGTACTGGCAGCACCAGGTGATCCTGGGGGAGGGAGCCCTGAGACACCCTGCCCACTCCAGTGGGTTTTGGGACCAGGGGTCCAGAGTGTCTTGATGGGGGTTGCTTACTGGTCTCAGGAGAACCTCTGAGGGTCCTGACTGTTTTTGTGTCACTGTAGCCCCGTGTGGGCTGCCAGGAGCGCCGGGCTCTGCAGAGGTACGGCTGCGCTCAGGAATTCCTTGTCCACCCAGATCTGGGTGTCTGAGGGCAGCTGCCTGGCCTGGGAGGGAACCGGGGGTTATCTTGATCTCCAGATGAGGTGTGTCTGCGCGTGGAGTCGCTGGGGAGGCTCTCTGCCTTGGATCTTGCTTGCTCTCTCCTTCCGGCGCCTGATAAAGAGTCCCAAACACAGGGCCGTAAAGGTGGTCATAAAAGCAGAAGAAATGCTGGCGCAGCTGGCTTATCAAAGCACATCTCGGACACCAGCCAGGTCTCCCTACTTCAAGTTTATTTCTCCTCTGCTTTCTCTCAGAAGGTGTCTCGTAAACAGCTAAGAGGGTCATTTATAAATGTCTCTGCCTTCCCCTCGGCACAGGCGCTGCCGCTTGCTCTTCCTGGTGCTCCACACAGAGATGGTCAAGAGACGGTGCCCCGCACTCCCTCCTCCCCAGTGCCAGGGCCCGTGCCGGCAGAGGGAAGTGGCAGTGGGGGGGCTCCCACCATCCTAAAAGTGAGCGATGGTGACATCTTTGACCCGGGTCCTGCCAACAACCTCTCCTGGACTCCCGGGCTCCTGGCCATGGGCTGGCCAGGGTGGCTGATCCACACCCGGGGGCAATCCTTGGTGCCAGAGCTGAAAGGACTTTGGAGAGTGCCCGGGTCCAGGCTGTCCTAGGTTCCCGAGGTCTCCCAGCAAGACTGAGGCGGGGCCATCTCTGCCTCCTCACCGGGGGCGGAGGAAGCACCGCCTTCTACCCTCCAACCACATCAGCAACGGCCCCTTCTTCTCGTGGGACATGTTTCAGGAGGCCAGGGGCTGCCAGGGCCCCGGTTGTCTGATCCTTGCCTCGGCTCTGGGCAGAGGATAGCATTTTCACTTTTCAGATTAGGGAATGGGTGCTCCCAGCGGCAGGGCTGGGGGCCCCGCTAATGACAACACAGCTGTGTTCTCCCGTTGCCCCTTCCATGCCTCACAGAGGTTTCCTTGTTGAGCTTCTTCTCATTCACTTTCAAGAGAAGTTCACGGGAGATCATCTAAACACAGCCCTCAACTTCCCAGACCTCCCGTCCTGGCCTCTCGGCCTGTCAAGCTTCCAGCTTCACAGTCACGAGATGAAGCAGAGTGAGGTAGGCCTGGGTCTTCCTCCTTCTCCCCGGGGGTGATCTGGTTCCTGCCAGCCGGGAGGCTTGTGGCTGGGGCTGGGCACAGACCCCCAAATGGTGAGGGGCACTGGGGACGCTGGGGCATGGCTGAGAGGGCCCCAGATTTCGAACGTGGGCGTTGGGGGTGTTCCGAGTGGGTGTGGGAGGGGCCCTGGCTGTGGGAGTGGGAACCCTGCTGGCGTTCCCGTTTCCCTGGCAGCAGCCCAGGGCTTAGCATACCTACACATGCACTCAGGAAATGCTAATTGCACCAATTAGCCCAGCCTGGCATGGCCCAGGGAACGGCACCTGCCTTGACCAGAGTGGGTCTCTTTCTGTTCTGTCTCTTTCTGTTGAAATGTATCTCTGAGTGATTACAGATCTGTGCATTGTATTGAATCTGTTTAGAACACCCCGCCCGCATCCCATCAGGTTAGAGTTTTCCCACAGGGGTTGCTCCTCAGCTCAGCGGGACTCAGGGGGTGTTGCTGCTCCCTGTCCATGTCTTACATGGGAGCACCCTGCATCTGTGCTCTTGCTGGTTATCACTTTCTGGAGCTGATTCTGTAGTCTGAGTTGATACAGAAACAGCCGTCCAAAAATAGGCATATGCCATGTTTCAGGAGAGAAGGCACATCCTTTGTTCAGGAGGAAACAGGCCTCCGAGGCTGGGTGGCTTTGCTGGGTGGCACAGGGGGCCGGTGGCAGAGCCAGGGTAACAGTCCTGACCTCAGTGTCACTTCTTGTCCCCAGGTCTTGTCCTTTCCTGGACCATCATATAATCCTGGCAAGTTCGGGGGTGGTGGTGGTGGTGATGGTGGTGGTGGTGATGGTGGTGGTGGTGGTGGTACAGTCCCTGCCTCAGCCCGGAGGAGGCTTATACCATTATATAATGAAAAACATGCTGAGTGTTTGGGGGGACAGGCAGCGTGACGGACACCCCTGGGAGGCCCTGTGGGGGAGGCCCCCCATCTGCCTGGTGCCTGTAATATATTTGAGTTATCTCTGCAGATGAGCCCTGATTTACCCAGCGGTCTAGAGTAAACCTCAGCTTGAAGACAAATACAATTGACACGGGGCTTGAGTGGTTCAAAGGTTATTGGTGCAAAACTGTCGACTTTGTTTAGCCCAGGGCCTGTATTTATGATGAGCGAAACGGCAGCGCCATCCATAACTCGCCCGGCCGCGCGGCTGACGTCGGGCCCGAGACAGCCTATTTACACAGAGCTGGAGTTTAGTTTCTCTGCTGGGAAATGCGAAGGCAATTCGATTCTTGGCCAAGTTGCTTTATGGGTTCTGGCTTAGGCCTGGTGTCATAATTCGGGGCATCAGTTAACCTTGTTGGGGAAGGACAGACCACTCAGGGCGTCATTTCCTGGGTGTGTGCAGCGCCTCAGCCGGGAGAGGCCCTCAGAAGGACCTGATCCATGGGTTTCACTTTGACCCCTAAGTTAAGGCTCACATACTCAGGAGCAGCAACTCCGAGTCCCTGTGTCTGGGGCCTTGATAACATCCTGTGTCCCCTGAATGGTTAGGTTTGGAGAAAGGGACCATGGGTGAGTGTGGCGATGAAGATTTGCGTTTGTCTGCGGTGCTACACAGACATGCCTGGCAGACACAAAATTCCCTTGGAGCGAAATTATCCCAGGAATGAGCAAATGGCGCTCGGAAGGCGCCGTGGTCAGAGCCGGCAGAGCTAGGTGTGGGTGGCCTTCTGGGAAAGAGGAGGCAGCCTGTGTCAAGGACCCTAACATGCTTCCCGTTTATTCTGCTGCTGGGAACCCATTCCGAGGAGGCGGTCGCAGGTGGGGAGCATTCATGCAGTGTCTTATTTACTGCAGTGTCACTCCTAACAGCACAAAGGGGAAACAACTTCAGCCGTAGGGGATGCTATTTTATTAATCATGGCGTGCTGATACAGTGGAATATTGAACACTGCTTCCTATTGATGTAACATGTTTCCAAAGAGTTATGAAGAATTTTTAACGATTTGTCAGAATAATTCTGAGTGGCAGAAGGAAACATTTTACAGTAGACTTTAAGGTGTGTTTCGTGTTTGTAAAAACAGTCTGCAAAGAAGGGAAATACACCAGAGTGTAAGTGGAGGTTAGCTCAGGTGATTTTTAAAACTCTCTTATCTCCTGTAAGGATATATTTTACATTTCTACAAAAGGTTATGTATTGATTTTTAGCCTTAGGCACAGTTACCAAGAGAATAAAGAAAATCCCCAGTTTTCACCCCTTCGGCCCTGCCTCCCCTTTTCCAGGCCTCAGTCTCCCTCCACAGGAAAGGCTGCTGACTCCAGTCCTGGGCTGGGAGGAGTGGCCCTCGGGCGCTGTGGCAGCCTGCCTGTGACAATGTGTCCTAGGTCTGAGGGGTCACCTAATTTTAGTGCCTGCCGGGGCAGCTGCCGAAGGGTGGCCCAGCTGCCAGCTGATGGGCAGGGAGGGTGGTGTCGGCCGTGTTGGCAGCATCTCTGCCAGGCTGGTAAGGTCAGAGCACAGCTTGAGACCTGGGCTGGGTAAGTCAGAGTCACAGGGGATTCTCGTGTCCACAACACAGAACATCGCCACCTTTATTTTGGAAGAAACCCACTAGCCAGGATCCCCTGAGGACTGAGCGGAGGGGAAGGGGACGCCTTGGAGGGGAGAGGGAGAAGAAAGGGCTGCAGGCCCCAGGTGCTGAAAAGTCAGTTCTCTGGAATCCCGGAGGCCAGCCTGCCATCAGCGGTTTCCAATGGATGGCTAGAAATTGTCTCTCAGTCCAACGCCATCTGTCAGCTGGGGACTTGCATGGAGACACAAACATTTCCCCCAAAAGGTCTTGGCTCAGGGCCTCTTCTTATAGCCGGCAGCTGTGGGCACTGTGACCTTAACCAGAATAGCTGGGAGTGTGGGGTCTCTGGGGGTGTGAACTTGAAAATATCTCTAGCCAAAACTGGTTTGGCTCAGTGGAGAGAGCGTTGACCTGCGGACTAAAGGGTCCCAGGTTCGATTCCGGTCAAGGACATGTATGTACCTTGGTTGCAGGCACATCCCCAGTAGGGGGTGTGCAGGAGGCAGCTGTTGGATGTCTCTCTCTCATCAATGTTTCTAGCTCTCTATCCCTCTCCCTTCCTCTCTGTAAAAAATCAATAAAATATATTAAAAAAAGAAAAAAGAAAATATCTCTACCAGGAAGAAAGTTCAAGGGCAGAGGGAGAGCTGGGCTCAGTTGGTGAGGGGAGATGGGGCTGCCATGGCCTCCCTGGTCTTGTGCCACCTGCTTTGTAAGTCAAGCCATCGTTCCAAACCCAGCTCTCATTGGACACTCTTCCTCCGGCTGGGTTCTGTGGAACCTGTGAAGAAAGCCCAGACCCCTGAGTATGACTTTCAAGACCTTTCCCAACTTGGTCTCCACTTATTTTTTCTGCTTTTATGCCCACACACTTCCTGCTTTACTTAGGTAATCCCTGTATGTCCCTTCTCTAGCCTTGAACACATTACGAATCCTCAGTTCCCATGGACTGCAATGCTCTTATTTCACTCTGCTTCATTTAATTACTAGTTATTTTTAGAACACCAGCTATGGGCTGGGTAAGGGTCACCGGATAAACTCCTATTCAACCCTCAAAACCCAAATGTCCTATGGTCTGACATACCTTCACCAGCATGACCTCTCAGGTCACTCACTCCCTCTCCACCAATGATGATGTCTGGGTCCTGAATTCTCAGAGTGCTGTGTCCACTTTCCCCACCAGGCCTTGGGGACTTTTCTCTGTGCTCCTGGCACCAGGCACACTTCTCTGTAAATAGTTGTTGGGTGTTGTCACACAAAGAGGAGCCATTAGGGAATGCCAACAAAGCAAGTGGGAGGATCTATTCCCTGGAAGTGATGATGGCAAATAGTGTCAGCTTACACTTACCAAGCACGGACCATGTGCCGGCACTGAAAGGAGTCCTTCCCTTGTGTGAGCCCACCGAATCCTCCCCCCACACATGAGATAGAAGTGGTCACCCTCTCATGTCACTGCTGAGGAAACTGAAGCACAGAAAAGGCAAGTCACTTGTTCCGGATCACACAGCAAGGAAGCAAGATGAGGTGGGGTGTGACCCTCCTAGTATTCAGAGAGGGAGATGGAAGAGCTGCAGGCCCTACGTGCAGTAAAGTCAGTTCTCGGGAATTCCAGAAGCCAGCCCTCCATCAGGGGTTTCCAGTGTGTGGTTGGACCGTGTCTGTCAGTCCAATGCCATCTGTCACTTAGGGACTTGCATGGGGACATGAACATCACGCTTGCACAGGATTGCTTCTTTCTCCCCAGGTCTGGAAGGACTGTTTGCCTGCTGGGAGGTGAAGGGCAGCTCCATAACTGTTGGGTCCTGGTGTTGATGGCTGTTGGCAACCTCCTGTGGATGCCTGGCTAGTGGGGGTGGGCTTTCCCAACTTTCTTAGTGATACAGCGGGGCAGGTTTTTTTTGTCTTCTTCCCTCTCCCTCACTGTTTTGCATGTCGGGGACAGGAGCGCTTTCTTCTCTGCCTGTCCTTCAGCAAATGACATTCATCGTCTATACATTTATGCAGCTCTTATGGCCTGCCACGCTCCTGGTAGGCACGGGGGTATAGCAGTCCCTGCCCCCATGGAGCATGGTCGAGTCAACTGGCCTGGTTTTAATGTCTAGTCCTTCATCACAGGCACAAGTCCCAGGTGGTGCCCACCCCTACTTGCGTTTACCTTGAGCCCTGGGATGGCTTAGGGCATTTCTGAGGACACAATACCATCCTCCCCTTCTATCTTTCCAAGCTTCTGTTGGCAAGGTGTCTGGACAGACCGACCAGGAGGTTGGACTTCTAGCGTGGTTACATACTCAGCATTAACTATCCGGAGAACATATTCTAATACTATGGCGGAGGGCACAGCTGATGACGGCAGTTCTTTAGCGAGTGAGCCTGAGTAGTTGGGAGCATGTTGGTGAGAGGAGGGACCTTTCTGGTTGTTGAGACCAGCCATTAGCTTCTCTGTGCCCAGTCCTCCATACCCACTCCCTGACTTGAGCCAGAGTGGAGTCGCCTTAGATGAAGGAGTTGGCAGTGGCTGTAGACTAGGGCAGCTCTAACAAAGTACCACATATGGGTTGGCTTAACACAACAGAATTTCATTCTCTCATAGTGCAGGAGGCCAGAAGTCCGAAATTAGGGTGTCGCCAGAGTTGGCTCCTGTTAGTGGCTTTGAGGGAGAATCTGTGCCAGGCCTTTCTCGGAGCTTCTGGTGACAATGGCATTCCCTGGCTGGTATTTGTATCATGCCAGTCTGTGCTTCTGTCTTCACGTGGCATCCTCCCTGTGTCTGTGTCCAGACTTCCCTCTTCCTATAAGGCCACCAGTCATTATGGATTCAGGGTCCACCTACTTCAATGTCACCTCGTCTTAACTAATTACATTTGCAGTGACCCCATTTCCAAATAAGGTCACGTTCTCAGGTACACGGGCTTAGGGTTTTAGCGTGTCTTTTTGGAAAACACAATTCAATTCATAACAGAGTCCCCGAGTGAAATACTTGGAAGCTGCCGCGTGGAGTTGCTGGACTTGAGCACTGTAGGGGCACACCCTGTTTTCCTGAGGGGCACCCAGAGGTCTGATGCGTGGGGGGCAGCAGGTGCTGGTCCAGGGCCCACCCGGTCCTCCTCCGCTGAAGGGTTCCCCGCCTCACACCCTGGGAAGGCTTGGGAGAGACAAAACCATCAAAGATGGCCCAGGGGATGGGAGCCCTTCCTCTTAGAAATGCAAATAGCATCTGCCGAGGAATCCTTTTAAGGGATGAAAGCAGTTTTTAAAAAGACATTAATCTCCTCACGCACTTCCTTCTGATGGCTGGAGATGAGTGACAAGCCTCTTAATTGAAGATGGTGGGGCTGATAATTCCGCGGTAGCCCCGGGAGGGATGTCTCTGGCTGTGAATCACTGTGCACTACACAGATTGGAGTGTCTCCCTGATGCTATCTCCCAGGCCCTCGGAGTCTCCTGCTGGCGCATGAAGACGCTCATGTGGGCAAAGACTTGAGCTGAGCTGGTTGTCAGGGTGCCCAGGTGCACTTTTCTGGCCCACGGAAGGTTTCTGGGGAGCAGCTGCTGCAGCTGGCAGGAGAACTGAGTGCCTACTGTGCACAGGCACCCTCTAGGGCAGTGGTTCTCAACCTTTCTAATGCGATGACCCACAGGTTGAGAACCACTGCTTTAGAGCCTAAGACCATCGGAAAACACAGATATTTACATTACAATTCATTAACAGCAGCAAAATTACAGTTATGAAGTAGTAAAGAAAATAACTTTATGGCCAGAACCAGTTTGGCTCAGTGCATAGAGCGTCGGCCTGCGGACTGAAGTGTCCCAGGTTCGATTCCCGTCAAGGGCATATACCTTGGTTGCAGGCACATCCCCAGTGGGGGGTGTGCAGGAGCCGGCTGATCGATGTCTCTCTCTCATCGATTTTCTGGCTCTCTATCCCTCCCTCTCCCTTCCTCTCTGTAAAAAATCAATAAAATATATTAAAAAAATAATTTTATGGTTGGGGTCATCACAATGTGAGGAACTGGATTAAAGGGTCGTGGCATCAGAAAGGTTGAGAACCACTGCTCTGGGGGCTGGACAGAGAGTGGCTGGTCCATAGTAGGGGATTGATAGATGTCTATTGAATGGGAGCATGAAGGCTCAGGGATGTTTTGCCCAAACCCAGGTGAGGCCCCCAGTGCTTCCCTCATCCTCTCACAGTGGCTTTCAGGGCATGAGGATCCCTGCGCTCATGGGGATCCCTGCCCAGGATGGTGCTGGGTGAGTGTAGATGCCCATGGCCTCATGCTATGGAAATGCCTGTGGATCCCCTCCCCTGGCCAAACCTGTGGGCTATGAGAGCAGGCAGGCAGCAGTGAGCAGAGAGACTGCAGAGCAGGGGTTTATGGACACACAGACTCTGGGGAGCCCCCACCCTGCACTGTCTCTGATGGTGGATGCCTGGTAGGTGTTGCTAGCACCTCGGACAAGTCCAGCCCGGAGCTGGCAGGGTCTGAGGAGAGGAGATGAGTGAGTCTTCTCCATTCTAGGATTCCCCAGAACATGTCCAGCGTGGGTGTGGCGGGGCCCCAGAAAGTGCACCTCTTGGTGGCGTGCTCTGGGCTGTGTGCTGAGAGGCTCGGGAGGAGGTGACTTGGGGCTACACTGTGTGTGTGTGTGTGTGTAGGTAGAGAGCATTCACTAATTCATGAAGCCATTCATCCAATTATTCAGTTAGAAGTTCCCGCCACCCTGTTTGACTCTGGGTTCCAAGGTGGGAACAAAACTGACATGGTCCCCATGCTCGTGGAGCTCACAGTCTCCAGAGGGAGACAGATGTGTCCTCAACAGTCACACAAATAGACACGAAAGCACCAGAGCTGCTGGGGGGAGGGGCCTCTATGCTGAGTTTTGTCACTGGTTAGTGGCTTTCTTTCATACCAGAATATTCACACTCCTCAGCTGTATGAAACCCTCATCGTTAAAGTGACCAACAAGGGGTGTTCCAGATCCCCTCCACTTCCCCAGTCTTCAGTGGCCTCAGGGAACACAGTTTGGACATCACTGCTGTAGGCATCGGGGAGCCGCAGGACCATGTTTCAGGAAGATGCTCGTGGCAGGTTCATCTGGGACAGACTGTGGCAGTGATGACAGGTTGGGTGGCCCGGGCCCCGGCAGCCTTGTGTGGGATGTGAGGAGACTGAGCCGGCTGATGGGAGGTGATGCTATGGAGCAGGGGCTTGCCAAGAGGCCCCTGGGGAAGAAGTGGGGGGGCCGCGGCAGTCACGGAGCTGAGCTCCTCAGGCAGCCTCCCAGAAGCAGGCCCTCCTCGGAGGGGCGAGGGGGGTGGACAGGCAGGGCGGGGGAGGGCTCTGGGCTGTATGAGCTTTCTATGGCTGCTGTAACAAATTACTGAGGATTTAGGGGCTTAAAACAACACAAATTTATCATCTTACTATTCTGCAAGTCAGAAGTTGATGAGGTCTCTCTGGGTTAAGATCAAGGTGTCAGCAGGGCTGCCTTCCATCGGGAGGCTCCAGGGGAGGATCTGTTTTCTCGCCTTTTTCCAGCTTCCAGAGGTCGCCGCCTGCATTTCTTGGCTCGTGGCCCCTTCCCGTGTCTGCAAAGCCAGCAACATCACGTTTCTCTGGCCCCCCTTCCATGGTCATTCCTCTCTCTGAGCACAGCTGGGAAATGTCTCCCACTTTTTTTTGTTTTTTAATATGCTTTTATTGATTTTTTTTTTTGAGAGAGAATGAAAAGGGAGGAGGAGGGAGAGAGAAATATTAGTGAGAGAAACAGTCATTGGTTGCCTCCTGCATGCACTCTTACCAAGGACTGAGCCCACAACCTGAGTCTGTGCACTGACTGGGAACTGAACCCTGACTTTTCAGTGCACAGAACGACGCTCCAACCATCTGAGCCACACAGGCCAGGGCGTGTTTCCCACATTTAAGAGCTCCTGGTTAGATCGGGGCCACCCTGGCCAGCCAGGAAGATTTCCCCATTTCAAGACCCTTCAACTTAATCACTTCTGTGGGATCCCCCTTTGCCACTGGAAGTGATGGAATTGCAGGTTCTGGGAGTCAGCACATTTTGGGGGGAGTAGGCATCATTCTGCCCTCCACAGAGACTCAGGGATCTCCACAGCCAGGAAGAAGGAAGAATGGGACTTCTCTTTGGCTTCTAAGGTGGGAGTCCTCACAAACCCCACAACCGCAGTGGACCCTCTTCCCAGATGGCCACTCCCCCAGACCTCACCCGCCTCTCCTCCCATGACCAGACTCTGTTACCAGATGCGTCAAGCTCCCTTTCGCTTCTGGACTTTACACATGTTTGCCCTGCCTGTAACCCCCTCTTCCTTCCACTGGGTCCTCACCCACACTGGTGAAAACCTGTGTCCCCAGGGCTGACCCCCTGGAAAGCCACGCTGCTCCTTGCCTCCCTCTCCTCTGTGTCTGGCTGGGTTAGGCGGCCCCCATGCCCTCTCCCTGTGTTGTCAAGGTCTCAGCTTGTCTCCACCTCCCCTTCTGACTGTGGGCTCCTGACGGGGAGCAGGACTGTTCTGTCTCAGGCCAGAATGGCCCTTGCCCTGAGCCTGTGATGGAGGAGCTTCATGAAATAAATGAACAAGGGAACGATTCAGCAGAAGGGGAAGAAAGAAAGGAATGAGGCTGGGGGTATTAGGAACGATGATGAGGACAGGTGGGTGGGTGCCCCTGCTGCCCAGGGTGGGAGTGTGGCTGGTTCACCTGGGGTCCTTCCAGCTGCACGAGGTGCGTGGACAGGCGGGGCAGCAGGAGAGGTGGGCTGGGAGGTCTCCCTTGGGGCCTGGGTCCATGTGGCCTCAGTGACATGGTGTGATGCTGGGGGCTTTGGGCAGCTTGACATGGCCCCGCTCTCAGGAGTCTGGTGAGGGCATCCCGAGTGTGAGGCCTGCCTTTCCTGTGCTGGTCCCACCCGCGAGAGCAGACTTCTCCTCAGGCTTTCTCTGCAGCATGTCTGAGCGTGGGGCCAGACACCTGGTGGGGAGGAAGCTAAATGACACAGGCACTGAGGAGCAGGGGACAGTGGCTTCTGCGCTCCTGGGCTGGGAACCCATACCTGAGGTGGGGAGAGCAGCACAGGTGCTCCAAGGTCCATCTCTCCCTGTCCTGCCCCCAGATGCTGCCGGCTCCCAGACCTCGGGATGCTTCCTTCTCCAGGAAGGCCCCAGGAGTGGCTCTCCTCTGTGAGTTCTCACACAGGGAGACCCTGCTTTGGGGCGACGGAAGCTCCTCCAATGCAGAGGGGGACCTGGGGGAGCCCCGTGCCCCCTCCCTGGGCTGCGTGGCCTTCCTAGCCATGCCATTTCCAGCTATATTAGAGCTGGAGGTAAAGGAAAAACAAGTAAAACCAGTTCTGTTTTTACTTACGATTTTGTTATTTTATTCATCACTGGAGGCCCAGTGCACGAAATTTGTCAACCCCCTCCGCCCAGCCTGCACCCTCTCCAATCTGGGACATCCCTTTCACAATCCAGGACTGCTGGCTCCCAACTGCTCGCCTGCCTGCCAGCTTGATCACCCCCTAACCAGCCTGATTGATGCCTAACTACTCCCCTGCTGGCCCAATTACCCTCAACTGCCCTCCCCTATTAGCTCTATCACCCCCAACTGCCCTTCCTTGCTGGCCCAGTCACTCCTAACTACCTTCCCCTGAAGGCCTTTGCACCCCTAACTGCTCTCCCATGCCGGCCCAGTCCCCCCGCTCCAACTGCTCTCTCTTGCCGGCCCGGCTGCCCCCAACTGCCTTCCCCTGCTGGCCTGGTTCCCCCCCCAACTGCCTTCCCCTGATGGCCTGATTGCCCCTTACTGCCCTCCCCTGATGGCCTGATTGCCCCTTACTGCCCTCCCCTGCAGGCCCAGTCCCCTGCAACTGCCCTCCCTCACCTGCAGGCCTGGTTGCCCACAACTGTTCTCCCCTGCTGGCCATCTCGTGGCAGCCATCTTTGACCACATGGGGGCGGCCATCTTGTGTGAGGGTGTGAGGGTCAATTTGCTTTATTATACAGGATGAAGTTTTGCCTCAATTTTGCTTTTTAAAAATATTGCATGGAAATATTGTTCATTTAGCCCCTAGGTTTTTACCCCCCTTCTCCTTACATTTTGTGCTCCTTAAATGCTGTGCCTCCCTCGCCCAGCCTCCAGGATGGGTCCTGCTGCTCTCTGAATGCTCAGAAACCTCGAGTCTTCTCTCCGAGGAAGAAGGCGCGCATGAGCGGGGTGCCCAGGAGAGGGGGTGCTGGGACATTGCCATCCCGGCTATTCTTAGGATCTGCCATAGCCACCAGCGGGCATGAATGTGGGCTGAGCCAACGATGGCAGGAGTTTCTCTTGGGTCTCCCCCAGCTTGGCACTGAGTGAGCCGTCCCACTTCCTATGGGGTTGGAGGCCCAGCCTCTGGAACATCCACTGCCTGGACGAAAGGCATCTTCCTCCGGGGGTGTGCGAGAGGCCCAGGGCGAGGGCAGCGGGGCCAAGGACAGGAGAGGAGGCCCAGGGAGGCCGGGTCCGGAGCACCCAGGCCCGCAGCTGGTGGCGTGTCTGTGTCTCTGAGAAGCCGCGTCGCCGCTGTGTGACTGCAAGCCGTGTGGGCGGGGCCCGGGCTCCCAGGCCTGATGCTCAGCACGTTGTCAGCACTCAGCAAATAATAAATAATAATAATATCTCCAGCATGTTGGGGGAGCCCCAGGAGGGAGGCACTCAGAAAACATGTGTTCTGTCTCATGGCGGGTGCCCGGAAGCTGAAGTCTGTTCAGCACCTCTCTTTGGGTGGGATTCGGGGGAGCCACCCTCCTTCCCCCAGCTTGGCGCAGGAGGAGGGTAAGCAAGCAGCTGGGCCTGTCCTGGTAACTGGGGCTCAGGGAGAGTTGTCCGGGGTCTCCTTGCACTGCCCTTAAAAACAAGAAGCCAGACTGTCCTCAGATGTCCTCTGGGATTTGGAGATACTCAGACTTGGCTTTCAATCCCGAATCTACCACTTCAGACAAGTCACTGAGCCTCTCGGGCCTCCTCGGTTTCCTCACGGGTGAAAGGGGATAGTGGTAGTAGTAGCTGTGAGGCAGGCTTAAATGGAAGCAGCCACACGCGGGCACAGAGGGGCTGGAACCGAGGAGAGAGGACACTGCTGGTGGTGCAGCTCAGGGGCCCGCCGTGCCTCTGTCCTCAGGGTGAGGCCTGAGTGTGGTCCTGGGGGGTGGGGGATGCTGAGGAGCAGGCCCCACGAGTATCTGGTGCCAGGATTCTGCAGACCCTCTGTCTGCGGCAAGTTGCCCGGGGCTCTGGCACCCATTACTGTGTGCGGACTGACTGTGACACTGGAAGCTTTCCTGGGGCAGCAGATGGAGGCGGGGCGCCAGGTGTTGAGGCCTGTTGGGGACTCGGCGGCCTGGGTGAGGTCCCCTCGGCAGCCTCTGCATGTGGGGCTCAGCACCGATATCTTGGGTTGCAGCTCCCTGGGACGTGGGAAAGCTGAGGGGTTGAGACACTGAGGCTTGGGAAGCCCTTGGGCGCAGTCCTCTGCGATCCTCCCTGTCTCCCGGGCCTACAGACTCCCTGTAGAAGCAAGGGGGAAGTGGGGTGCTTCTTTCCCACAGTGAGGGTGTTCCTTACTCGCTCAGGCCCCTCGGGGATGCTATGCCTCTGAACCTCCCCTGTGGCCTGCTCAGGGGCCCTGTAGTTTCCCTTCCCCCACTCCTGGCTTCCCCCAAGGAGGCTGTTGTCCTACTCATCATGTGCCTCTTGCCTCTCCTCCCGAGGGGGCCAGCAAGGCCTTGCCATGCCCCTTCTGCCGGGCTCAGCACGGAGTCACAGGGGACGGGCCACTTGTCAAATGCTGTTGTTTAATTTTCCTCGCTCAGGCTCTGCTTGTTCCACACCCTGTAATGACACGGGTGTTAACCGAGCACCAGGGACTGTAATTATCAGGGTTGAGAGACAAGAATCTCCCGGTGGTAGCAGCTGCCGCCGGAGCCACCACGGATCTGTCCCCAGAGAGGAGCGCTCCGGTCCGCCTGGTGTCTGAAGAGCCGCCGGGTTCAGACCCTGCACCCGGAGTTTGTCTTTCCATAGCCCAGAGGGTACCTCCCCCTCAGAGGGGCAGATCCGTGGATGTTGCTCAGATGGAGTGTGGCTGGGCGTCACCGTGAGTGTCTGAGCAGATAGGCACCTTGTGTGTCTTACCGACTGGGTGCGAGGCTGCCGAGCTGGGAAGGGACAGTTTGTGGCCACAACCCGAGGAGCCTGGGCACACTCCGGGTGGCCACGCCAGGGCGTGGGCTTTCTCAGGAGTAGATGCAGGACCCTGGTTTCTGTTGGTGGTAGGACAGACCAGAACCAATGGCAGGGATTCTGCCAACAGAGTTGGAGTCCACTCGTCACATGCTATGGTTGCTTAACAAACATCTAGGAAAGCCACTTCCAAATGCATGAATAGATGTTTAGTGTCCTGGTTGGGTGAGGGGACAGTGTGTCCTCCTGGGGGTGGGTGCCTCATTGTAAGAGGCATGGGCACCTTGGGATCACGAGGAGTTGGGTACCTGGTCATACGGGGATGCTCTGAGATCTGGGAATGCCTTGGGAAGGGGTACTCACCTGCGTCTTGGTGTCTGAGGGCATGTGTGAGGAGGAGGCAGCAGATAACATGGCTTAGCTCTGGGGAAAAAGATTTGGGCTCAGTATGGATTGCCCAGCTGCTGACAATCAGATGATTCAGAATGGAGAGAGCGATTGTCAGGATTGAATCCCCAGATGTCGTGGTCTCTGAAAGGCAGAGGGAGGGTAGTTGACCTATGGCCTGTGGAGAGATCAGTTCCCGCCTGGGGAGGGGCTCAGGCTGGGTCTCTTTCCCTGGGCACAGAGTCTTTGGCCCTGAGGCTAGTCTTGGCTCTGCCACTAACTGGCATCCACCCTGTGGGTCTGATGGCATCCACCTGTGGATCCGTCTCTTTCCTTCTTTGTGTCTCTGTGTTCCCACCTGGGACAGGATGTAAGGTTCTGATTCCTCTCGATTTTGTCCTGTGGGCTGGGATGCAGGCACGCTGGGCCAGGGTACCGTGGGCCTCGTGGGGGTTAGTATTTGTGGGTGGAGCACTTTCTCCTGAGGCTTGGATGCTGTGCCTTGGGAATGGACACTTCATACCAGTCTGTGCTGGGGTGTCGGGACTAGGCATAGGAGCCATCTGGGGCCTCCAGGAAAGGAGAGGGGGAGAGGGCTCCCTCTTCCCTCTCAATCAGGCCTTCTTCTGGACAGCTCCCATGAGTGCTGGCACTGGCTGAGCGCATAGTAGGCCCTTTCTCGGTCAGCCTGTTCTGTGGGATCTGCTAATGGCACCGCCCCGGTTGCTAACGGTGAGCATAATTTCTGGGAGCCAAAGATGGGCTTGCGGAGGGTCCCTGGCCTTCTGGGCTTGCTTTGGGACAAGGGGATGAGGTCTGGGAGGAAGGAGAAACTGGAGCTCACAGGGAGCATCAAAGGGCTGGTGCGAGGTTTATGGAGACCTTTACTGCCCTAGTTTTCATTATTTACACCCTGTTGATTCTAGGAGCTCCCATTAAACGTGTAATAAATATAAAAATATTTTACAGGCCAGTGAAAATTCCACAGCAAAAATAACTCTATAAAGAGGGATTTCGCCTGGCTCTGCCCGCTGCCGAATTCTGTGTGGCATTCCTCTGGGCCTGTTGGCTGGCAGCAGGGCGATGAGGTGGCTGGGTTCCCCAGCCATGGAGGGGGCGTGGGCCGGTATTTAATTAGCCCCTTTACCAGCCTCTGGATGAAGTCGTTCATCCCAGGGCTGAGCCTGCCAGCTCTCCCAGCCAGTCGTGGGTGAGAGTGGGCTGGAGTGGAGCCTGTGGATGTCTGGGGAGCCATGGGAAGCAGGAAGGGAGCAGGCTAACGCCGTTCTCCTGGCACCTCTCTGCTCTCCTGGAGGGTTGGAGGTGCGGCCAAGGTGGTGGGCAGAAAGGGTGGCGTTGAGAAGACAGCGTAGAGCAGTGATTTAGAGCGAGGGTTCCGAGGTCAGGTTGCCTGGGTTCTGTTCCCGCATCTACCACTGAGTAGCTGTGTGACCCTGGGCAGATGACTTGCCCTCTCTGTGCTTGAGTTGTCTCGGTTGTAAGCGTCTATCTCATAGGATTGCTGTGAAGCGTGTGCCCAACACCTTGGAAGGACTCAACAAAGGGTCATCATTATTATCTAATGCTCAATAATTATAATTATTTTCAATAAAGAGCAAGGCATGCAGACTTCCCACCTTGGGAAATTAGGCGCAGGGTAAAGGACTCCCATGGCGTCTGTCAGGCCTGCACTATCCCGTTAGGGAGCCAGTAGCCACACAATGGCTATTGAACTGAGTTGTACCATGAGACACACCTGGGATTTCCAATACTTAGTATGCACAAAAGGCTCTAACACATCTCAATAATTTAAAAAATATTGATTACACGTTGAAATGGTATTCTCTATATTTTGGATTAAATAAAATACATTATTAAATTTAGTTTCGCATGTTTCTTTTTACTACTTTTTTAATGTGGCTACTAGGAAACTTAAAATTACACATGTGGCTTCCATTGGTGGCGTGCATTATATTTTAGTTGGACAGCTCCGTCTTCCTCTGGGAAGGGCAGGCCGGAAGCCCTTGGGCTCTTGTGCCCCTGCACAGCCAGCCGCCGTTTTCCAGAGAGGGAGACCCAAGCGGCAGAGGGCACGGCGTCCCTGAAACCTCACAGCTGTGTGGAGGCAACTGCTCCGCAACTCGACACACTTGCCTCTTCAGTCCCCGAGAGACAGTGAGGGCTCGTCTTGCTTCTTCCCTCTTCCGGTTGTGGGAAAGAACAGACCCAGGGAGTTACAGCAAGTGCGTGTTGGAACGTTGGTTAAGCGAAGTCTGTGGCCGTGTTTGGTGAGCTCCGGCATGTTTAGGGAATGGGGTGGCAAAGAGTGGAGGCAGCGTCTTCATCCTCACCTGACAGTAGGCCTACCTCCCTAGGAGCCTTCCTAGGGTCACCCGCGGGGGACCGGCTGCTCCCCTGGTGATGGGGAGGCTGACTGACAGGCAGCATTCCCTGGGCTGAGTGTGAGCCAGACTCTGTGCCATGGGCTCTACACACTCTCTCTCTTTATACATATACATTCCCAAGAGGCAGGTGCTATTGTGATTCCCATTTTAGAAACGGGAGCACCGAGGCAGGGAGGTTTAGCCGCTGGCAACGAGGATGCCGTGGGACTGGAACTTAGAGCCAGGGTGGCCTGCGCCCCGGTCAGCTCCTCCCCACGGGGCCGCCCTGCTGCTGCTGCGGGGAGGCGGAAGCTGGGTGCTGGCCGTGAAGCTTCGGGCTGGTTTCCCTGGAACTCCCACCATCCCTGCTCCCTCGATGCTCTGCCTTTTCCTTGCCACCCAGGAAGGCAAACCGGAAAGCCAGCCATGAAAGGGATGCTGTTGCAGGAGCCTCCTTAAATCTGCTCTCATTCTATAGAAACGGTAAATTGTGCTCAGCCTTTGGTGCTTAGTTACAGATTGGAAGACACATATAGGAGAATCAGAGCCTACTGATTCAAAGGTGCCTAGAGAGGAAGCCACGTGTGGGATCTGAGGGGTGCTGTGCCCTCTCCCGCTCAGCCTCCTCCTTTCCCTTTGAGGTGGGGGAGACAACAGAGACCTTCACAGAGGAGAAAACTGAAGCCCTGGAGGAGGCTGTTTATTGCTATGGTTACAATGATGCTTGGCCACACTCCCCAGTGGATGGAGTTACTTGGTGTTTCTGGTGCTCCCTTGGCTCTCAGCGTGGCCTGGACCACAGGCAAGAGGCCGCCAGCCCAGAGCTCCCCTCCCTGCTGTGGAGTCCGCCAGCAGGGCCAGCTGTGGGGATGTTGGTGTTTGGGCTGGTGAGATGCGCTGGCTGTGTGGGCCCCTCAGGCTTATGTCCATCACAGCCTGAGGGGGTCTGACTCGGGGCGCCGGGCCCTGACCACGGTGACAGACAGAACAGGTGTGGTGCTGGGACCTCAGCAGGGCCAGGAATCCGGAGAGGGTCTGCAGGCGGCTGCGTTGGCAGGCACATCAAAGGCGGCATGGGCGAGGGCCTCAAGGAGGGCTTAGGGACTAAGGGGTCTGAGCCCCCTCAACGTGGGGGTTCTCCCCACTCCAGGGACCCTGCTGTTGGTCCAGATGCCTCTTGCTCAGATCTGTAGGCCAGGCTCTGCTGCTGTCCATCCTCGCGGCTGGCGGGTGTGCAGGCCCACCGGCTTTGTGGGGCGGCAGGGCGGAGGGGTGAGGCGGGTGTCTGATGCTGCTGCCTCTCCTGTCCTCCTGGCCCAGCCTGCTGCTTCTTGGCAGGGCAGGAGCCAGGTTGGCGGATCCCTCCCCTTGGCAGGACCTTCGTTGACTGCTTTGGCCTGATCCCTCCCCTCGGCTAACACAGGCCGTTGGGACCACCCGTCTCTGTTTGAGAAACTGGGCTGCTATTGCTGTGCACTGGAGCATTGCACTTCTATAACTCCCAACTGGGCCAGAGCCTGGGACCCCAGTGTTTCCTTCTAGGCACATGGGCCGGGGTTGGGTGGTGTTCTAGAGCGTTGGGGTGAAATTGTTCAGAATGCCAGTCTACAGTGACAGCCTCCCTCAGCTCCTGGAGCCGGCACACCTCGGCAGAGGGGCTCAGAGGCTTGTTACACAACATTTTTAGGGCTCGACCAGGGTTCTTCCGGTTGTGGGTTGGGAGGGCCATGACCAACCCAAAGCGGGAGCTCGAGGCACAGTGATCAGCTTAGGGTGAGGAACACCCTTTCAGGTGCCGTCTCCAGACAGAGGCCCAGATGAGCCCCAGGCCTGGCCCTGCCTCCCCTGTGTCAGCCTGGTGACTTACTCTGTCCCGATGACCTGGCCTTGGCTGCAGAGAGGACGCAGTGTGAGCGTGTGGCCATCTTCTGGGGCCATCGTCATCATGCAAGAATGCCTGTTGGGGTGAGGGTGGTAGGGCCCTCCCGGGGCCCGGCTTCTTCCCTGTGCTCGCAGCCTCGGCGTGACGAGGGGTTGTAGACTCAGGATTTCCCTCCGTCATGGTGCTGAGTACTTGGTGCCGCCTCCACTTGCCGTGCCTCTGGGCTCTGGGTCTCGCTTGTGGTGCTCCCTGCTTTCCGGATGCGGACCGGCCGCTCTGGCAGGGGCAGGCAGTCTTCAGCCCCTCCTCTGTGTCGTCACAGGCTGGGTGGGAGTTCACCCGAGAGGAGGAGAACCTGGGCTATATAATTAAGTTGCACCCTTGGCACGGAGACCTGGTTTGAATGCACGTATCCCATGTGCTGGCTTTTCCAGGCCGTTGTCCCCGGTCCAAGCCCATGGACTAATGATAAGGTGTGGGCTCTGGGGCGGTATGGGGCCTGGTGGCCATGCTGAGTCGGGCTGCTAGGGCTTTGTGTCCTGGTGCACAGGCTGTGGAGGGACTTCGTTCTTCCCCAGAGGCTGACGCCGAGGGGTCAAACTGTAGGCCCTTGGTCAACCTCACACCACAGAGGAAAAGCCCACCAAGCCCCCGTCACGGTGAATTACAGAGCCGGATGTGGAGCGTGGCCCCGCTGCCCACCGTCATTGTGGGTCTCCCCTGGGCCCCGGGAAGACAAGTGCACACAAGCCGCCAGGAACAGCTCCCTGGCTCCCAGCTGCAGTTCTGAGCGGGCCGGAGTGGTGGGGGGTAGGAAACGCTGCTTGGAGAGGCCAATGGCAGCTTCTCCCTTGGCATTTCCCCTCCAGGAAAGCAGTGGGGTAATCGCAGCTCCCATCGCTGAGAGCTAGACTGTGCCAGCGTCTCCCCGGCCCTCGATGTCCATTATTTGAACCCTCAGACAACCTCTTGGGTTCGGGGCTGTTAGGAAACCTGTTTATAGGTGAGGCGGCTGAGGCACAGAGAGGGTAATGGCCTGCCTCAGAGCACACAGTGAGGGTGATGGCCCAGGACTGGGAGGTGGGCTGCCAGTGGCCACATCCTCTCCACAGGGAAGGCTGCCCAGAATCCTCACCTGGCCTGTCCTGGTTTTCTGAGTCACACAGGGAGTGGCCTGGGGCCCTATCTGCCAAGCAGACCCCTGCGCCGTCCCCACAACCTCTTTCCCCTGCGACCTGCCTGACAACCGGGCCCAGCTCTCCTGCCCTGTCTCCTGGCCGACTGCCTCTTGCAAAATCAGGTGCGGTGGGGCAGTTCATCTACTCTGAGAAAGGCTTTAGAGGAGAAACGATCCTGTTTTAGAATTATAAACCCCAAACTTCAACCCAACGAAGAGCAGTCGGGCCCTTACAGGCATTCCTTTTTATGTCAACTCGCCCATGCGGATGACACCGGGACAGTGGGCTGCTGTTGGGTTTCAGAGAAGAGCTATCATGGGCACAGGGCAGGCCCCACAGGCAGCCCCAAGAGCTCTGGGCCTGCACCCCTGAACATCTGTGCTGAAGCAGGCAGGCTCTGCCCGCATCCCGGTTCTGGGTGGGGCCCTGGTATCGCTGAGCCAGGCAGAGCCTCTTACTCAGTCCATCTGCCCATAGGATCCATCCCAGAGCCTCCTTGGACCGCAGTAAACACTTGTTTTTAGATGTTTATTTTTTTGGGTTAATGGAAAAAAACCCCACATCTATGCACAACCCCTATATTTGTATAGAGCCTAAGTTCTCAGTGTCCTTTGGGGGGCAGATCCCCTTTATCGTCACAGTGGTCCAGCAAGAGTGATCACATGTCCTTCGCCAGCCCACGCTGCTCTTCTGGCCTCTGCCCCTTTGCACATGCTGTTCCCTCTTCCTGGACTTCCCCCTGCCCCCTCCTTTGGCCTGGCCTGGCTGATACCTACGTGGCCTTCGGGTCTCCAATGGGATGACTCTTCCTCCCAGGAATAGGGACCCTCTCTGGGCTCTCAAGGAACCAATGTCACAGGCAAGTGGGCAGCTACAGCTTCCTCAGTGCCAAGTGTCTTGTCTTCACTGTTGAGCCCTGGCCTGTCCCGTATGATCATAATAATGAGTGACAGTAACAATTCCGGTGATAATAAGCACCCGATAAACATCAGCTCCGTGCCAGGTGCAGGTCATGGCATTTGACAGGTTTACTGACTTACTTCTCATGCCAGCCCCGGGGGCAGGTGCCATCAGGCACAAAGGGCGGTTATAGAGGTAGTAAGGGCTGGAGCTGGGATCCCAACCCAGGCAGTCTGCAGTCTGAGCCACTCTTCACCACGGTGCAGGCTGCCTCCCATGGGTGGCCTCTGGATGTGTTTGATCAATATCTTCCCTTTTTACAAAATAGTCTGTCCCCTTCGCCATACGGGCTGAGGCTAAAGGGGCCTGTCTGAGGTCCTGGGGCAAGAAGTGGGCGACTTCCGTCCACACTAGACCAAAGCTCCTTGAGGGCAGACCCTGGCCACTTCTCTCTTCTGTGTGTCACCAGCTTCTGACCGGGAGCCTCAGGCATAGAAGGTGCTCATCTCCAGAAGTGATGTCCTGTGAGTTTTCTGTCACCTGCCACAGCACATCCACCCTCCCAGCACCGGGACCTGGGCCTCCCAACCAGGACCCTCTGCAAACAGGTGTTTGGGTTGATGGCTGTCAAATAGCCAGAGCCTTGCCTTGCAGGGGCTCTGTGTGTGTGTGTGTGTGTGTGTGTGTGTGTGTGTGTGTGTGTATGTAGGAGGGGATGAGGGGTAGAGGGAAGACCCACGCTCCTGTTTCCGGCCTGTGGGGGCTTTCCTTCCGATGGGGCCTGAGCTCACCTTGGTGTGAGAGCAGCTCTGTCTGGGAAAGTCCTCTGGGATCTGGGGCTGGGAACTTCCATGGCAGCCCCAGCGGGCGGGAAAGGAGGCGCCTGCCTCAGAGGAAAGGTTTTGTTTTCCCTGCAGTCTGGAGCGAAGAGCCATTTGCGGGCTCCTCACGGGCCTGGAGGCCCCTCCCGCCAGGGTGAACAAACACAGGCTCTGCAGGTAGCAGCGTGGTGCTGTGGCCTTTTGTTGAGCACACCTGGCTCAAACATCTCAGGGGATGGGAGTGACTCTGCCAGTCCCTCCTCCCTGCATAGCAGCACGAAGCCGTTTCAAGCCTTCTCTTTGGGGCTCTGACAGCTGTGTCAGCTTCTGGCCTCACTCAGAGGCAAAAGGCACGTTGACAATGAAGTTGAAACCTGTTGCCTGCTGCCTTCCTGCCTGTCCAGGTCCCACTGCCCCGGCCCCAGCTGCACGTCTGTCCTCTCCGCTCGCCCCAGCGCCAGGGCCCAAGCCCAGCTCACCAGTTCCTGGCTATCTCCAGACACAGACTAACACCCCCCCACACCTCCTTTCCCCTAGAGAAGTCCTCTTTGAATAGGACTTGAGAAATGAGTTTCACCGGGTTAAGTCATTACCCAGAATGCCCCATGGGGGCCACTGACGGCAGCAGCTTGCAGTTCCTCATCATCTATGCCGAGGTCAGCAGCAAGCCAGAAAAAGGGCAGATCAAAGTCTGTTCTGACCGGCCCCTGAGCCTAGAATGGAGAAATCCATAATTAAGCTGTTCAATAAAGTTATTTTCAATAATTCTCCCTTGTACTAATAAGTCACGTCACCTGCTGGAAACGCACGCTCTGCTCACCTTAGGCTTGTTATTACAACAATACTCGGAGGTATCTCCTCCTCTTTGTAAACCAGCAGCACAATGGCTGTTAAATAAAAAAAGGGAGCTGTAATTTATTCTAAGATTCAGGGATTTTGTATGTGCAAGTAGGCAGCAATTATGGAACAAATACTATAATTATAACCACTTTGGAGAAGTGAATGAGGTGGTAACTAGCTGAGGTGTATTTTCTGGTCTCAGTTTTGAGCAAACTGTGCCAGGCCTCCTATCCCTAAGGGAGGTGAATCCGAGAAAGATTAAGCCCTAACCCACCCGGCCTGCCGAGGCTGACCCTGACCTCTGGTGGGCAGGGCGCTCCCTGGGAAGTCAGGCAAGTGAGGGGCTCAGGTGGTGCCCTCCTGTCCCTCTTCTCCACCTGTGCCCCTCGGGAGGGGCGGTGTGTGGCCTGCACCTGTCCCCGTTGAACCAGCTGAGTTCTGTCTCTGAGGGTCTGGAGCTGCCCCACATGTGGAGCCTCCGCTGGGCTCCAGGTCTCCTGCGGGTGCTGCAGGCCCAGGTGAGCACACGCTCCCTTCTCGTTGTATGTTCCCTGGAACATGCTCTGGATCCCACAGCTAGATCTCATGAAATGCGTTCTCTCTATCCGGTCCTGTGTTTATCTAAAAGACACTTTTAACTCTTGGGTACGACTTTCTGGAGGGCGCCACGGGGACAGCTCAGGACTTGCTAGAGGTTTTGAGAACTCTCTGAATTCTTGGTGGGTGGTCTGATGCTCGATTTTCCCACAGCTGGATGGTAAGGGATTCAGAAAGACTGAGCATAGACTGACGTCTGACCTGTGTGGGGTGACTCAGAGACAGAAGTGAGAACCCCGTGTTACCATTCATGGGTGTTTTTTTTCTCAACAGCACCAACTTCAGCATCATGTGGCCCTTCCTGGAGAAATAGTGATTGGAGCCAAGGTTTAAATATCCAAGAAAAAGGAAACTCCTGATAAAAGTGTGAATTTTAAAGGACCTGGTCACCTCGATGAAGAAACATCAGCAAAAGCAAAATTCCCTACTAGAATGTGAGTTCTATGGGATTAAGGATTTGTCCAACAGGATTTAAATCATGGAAGTGCTTAGTAAGAAAGGCTCTCCTCAAGCCTGGGCTGCCCTTAAGTCTCTCCGGCCAGAATGGGACGTGATGGACATGGGAGTAGGGTCCATGGCCTTCTGGAAAAGACTTCCTTTTGGGGAAAAGAGACCAAAGTGCCTGTGCTCACCAAGGAGGCTGAGGAGTCTCGTTGCTCAGGAACTCGCAGAGCAGCCTGTGATGATGTTCAGGGGCCGATTTAGTGGGATCCGTGTTGTAGATTTTGGTTTAATGCTTTCCAGTGTTTTTGGGTAGTGTTAGCATCAGTTGGTTGATGTTAACATCAGCCAGAGTTTGTATGTTGGTCAGGTATGCCTAAATGTGCCTGTATTTGTTTATGTACATACATAGCAGCGATCAATACACGCCGTGAATGTAAAGCATACATTTTTCTAAGTATCATAGGGGGATGTATTGTACTGTTTGCTCATCTGAGCTCATGTCAAATATGTAACTAAGTGAATGTACCTCATTTTCAGGAACGCAAACGGGCCTTGCCTGTTGTTCGTTGCTGTGTAAAGTTAAAGCATTGAATCACACGGCCGTAAATCAAACTCCTGAATACGGGCTATGGGGCAGGCAAGCGGCTGAACCCTGCTTGTCCCATGGGATTTGTGCTCTGAGGTTGCAGATGGGTGTGTGTGTGTGTATTTTCTTTTTTTAAATGGACGTCTAGAGAAGAATTCCTGTTTGAGGGTTAAACAACTGGCTTGGCATCGATCGGTCGGGGCAGACGAGGTCTCCTGTGGGTGTGGCTGACCCTCGGTCTGGACATGGGAGTTTCTGAGTGGCTTTGAACCAGGCTCCTCCACCCTCACACTCACCAGGGGGGCAGCTCAAAGCTAGTTAGGAGCTCTGACCCGGGGTGTTGGGGGTCCCACTGCCCCAGGTACCCTGAGAGCAGAGTTAAGGCCCCCAAGCCTTCTCCCCCTTCAAGATTCTTGGTCTGGGCTGGAGTGGGGGCGGGGAACTTCCTGCCAAGGTATCTCAGAGCCTTGGCTGGGCCGATGAATTAGAACAAACACACAGCACCTGATCTCCATCACCAGGGCCCCTTTCCTCTTCCACTGAATGCTTGGGGCTTCATGATCATTAACACGGCTCTGGTGGGTCTGATAAATGGGGCGGAGGCATCACCAGGCTGCCAGGCCTCGTGGTGACAGACGCGGCCTGCCGAGTGCACAGCGCGGTGGTGGTGTGTACACAGCGTGGGTCCGGGCCCAGGTGAGTCATCGCCCGCCTGGGAAATGCACTGGCGATGATGGATGGCCAGGGTGCGCGGATGCGCCCCTGACACTATTTGCACAAACAGGGAACTCAAACGAATGGGGTTTTCACGAGCTTATATAAGTCAGTTGGCAGTGCACAGCACTCCAGCTGTGTGGCATGACAGGGCAGAGCTTTGTGTTCCTGCTCAGAAACAGGTGACTTTAAGAACCAGTTTGCCTGTGTCAGGACTTGAAATGGTTTGCTCTGCCTTTCTGTTGTCATAACCCCCCCTTTTTCTCTTTGCCTTTCTCTTTGTAAAACCTTCTTTGCAAAGGGATTCTTCTAACTGGGACAGTAGGGCTACTGTTGCTTCCCGCAGCCGCCCAAGGGGTTTGCTTTTCTTTGGGACTCTGACTTCCTTGAAAGACACATCGGGGAGGGGACGGCAGGTGTGTGTGGCTGAGTGCTCGGGAGGGGGGGGCAGGGCGAGGGGTGCAGGGCTGGGAGTGTGGGGCTGGCTGGAAACCCACCTCATCACATGCCTGGGGTCATCTTCAGATGTCCACCCTGACTCGGTGAGAGTGGGGTTTGAAATGGACAAGGCATAACCTCACACTCACATAGTACTCCACCAGCTCCTGGCACATAGTAGGCCTCTCATTTGTTCTTTCCATCAGCTCTATTGGAAAGTAGGCGGGGCAGGAGTGATGGTGACAGGTAAAGAGCCAGCGTGGGGATGTGGCCCCACAAGGCCCTCCTGTGTGCCCGAGGAGGGCTGGCCACCGGGAAGCTCAAGGGGCAGGGAGGCAGGGACTCCTGAGATGTGGAGCCTGTATTTCGAGGCCACATCCAAGCGCGGGCACGCCCCATTGTCAAAGCTAGGGCACCCGTCACTCCCTTGGTGCTGTGGAACATGTCGGTGGTGATTCAGATCTGATTGCGTTCCAGGATTAAGTCTTTCATCACTACCGAGATTATGGAAACCATTAGGGTTCTATAGAGGTGAGCATCCCATCCAAGCTTTTGGTTCTAGATTTAGTATTTATTTTTAAGATAAAAGTTTTTTTTCTTATTAAAAAGCAGTACATAATTATTGAAGGGAGTCATAAGTCACAAAGGAGGAAAACAGTTTCATCATCTCACCCTTCGGCATATAAAACGAGATGGGACCATGCTAACTCCACGACATTTCTGTAACCCAGTTTTCCTCTGATTTTGTTGTGAACGCCTGTGGCTGTCGCTGGCCACTCCAGAGATGCCTTTTCTGGGGCTGCCAATCGTCCTGCCTGGTTGGAACTGTTCTCTGCGGAAGGAAGGATGGTGCTCCACCTTTGTGTTCTCTTCGGCAGGAGCGAGCATCCTCCGAGCTCAAGCTCCGCCCACATTTATCATTCAACAAGTATTTGTCGAGTGCAAGGCACATTTTTGTTGTGGGGAATTCTTAGAAGTGGATTTTCTGGATTAAATTATATGAATGCTTTTAAAGTTACCCCATTCACAGCAAAATGTTTAAAGAATGCAGGAGAGGATATAGTGAAAACTTACAATGACCACCATGAACAATTTCTTAGGTATTTTTCTAGAACAGACATGGGTGCTATCATTTTAATATAAGTTGATTCAAAACTTTCATGACAGTATGAAGAGTGATTGTTCTACTAATGTATCCCGGACAACCTTCTGCATTAGCATGGCAGCTTTATGGTATAGCTGTGCCAGTCCCTTATCAATGGACTTAAAAAATTACAAAGCACACTTGAGTGAATATTCTTTAAAAAAAATTTTTTTTTCCTATTGATTTCAGAGAGAAAGGGAGAGGGAGAGAGAGATATAATAACATTAGTAATGAGAATCATTGATTGGCTGCCTCCTGCATGCCCCTTACTGGGGATTGAGCCTGCAGCCTGGGCATTTGCCCTGACCAGGGCATTGAACTATGATCTCTATATTCATAGGTTGATGCTCAGCCATTGAGACACAACTATCAGGCTGAATATTCTTATGACCTAGTTTAGTTGTACAATTAACTGTAGAAGAAACGCTAGAAGGAGAACTGCTGAGTTGAAGAGTGAAGTCCATTTAACATTTTTATAGCTAGTGCTAAATTAATTTGCATATTTGAACTTGTCTTGTGTTGGCTAAATATTTCCCCAATATTTACGCTCTTCCAGTGGAATTTGAGAATGTCTTTCATGAACTCAATGGATGATTAATTTTAAAATGTCTGTTTATTAGATTAAAAAAGAAGGGATTTAGTATTTGTATATCAATTTGCATTTTTCTGTTATTAACACAAGGTCCTCCCCATAGATGAGATAGAATGCTGGAGCAAACATTTTTTTTTTTAAAGGCTGAATTACCTATTTACTAATTGGGTAACTCTGGGCAAGTTACACTGAACCTTAGTTTCCTTATCTGTAAAGTGGGGAGAATAACATACACTTGTTAGAGCTGTGGAGCAAACAGCTTGTGGATGCTTGTCCTGGGTTTTCAACCAACCTTGTCTCCTACAGGAGACTGCCTCTTGAGGTCCAAGGAGTTGGCCCACTTCTGCACGTGTGCCTGCGTTTGCCTCTGCCTTGGGAAGGCCATTCTGGTAAGACCCCTCTGCCTTTCTGCCCTAGTATTTTTACCCAGTGTTATCAGCCTTTTCACTTGTTGGGTCCTTCACTCATCCCCACATCCTCCTTGACCTCCCTTCCTCCTCTGGTGGCTGAGGTCACATGATAAGCTAAGCTCTGGCCGGCTTTACAGGAGCTGGGGACGGAGCCGCCCAGCTAGAAGGCAAGTCTTAGGACCCCTTTCTGAAAATCAGATAGGGATTTGTTGAGCACCTCCCAGGCACCAGGCTCTGTGCCAGCCACTTCACCTGCCTCGTTCCTGCTCCGTGTGGGCCTGTGATGTGGGCGTCATTGTCCTCACTGGTGGAGGTTTAGCGTGGCTGAGGGATTTTCCCAGAGTCACACAGCCAGTTGGTGGCAGAGCCAGAACCCACCTGCTCCTAGGCCTGAGGTTCTTCAATCCTTTCAGGCTGCTAAGGACAGGTGGATCCCTAGCTTAAACCTGTTTGGAGTCTGGGACCCACCACTGTTAGTTAAGCCTGGAAGGTGCTTGGGGACTTATGCAGGCTGCAAGGGACAGCTTCCGGGCAAGGGAGAGAAGATCCCATCCCCACTTAACTGCAACAGTGGCCTCACCCCAGCCTCACGAGGTCCAGGACAGCCAGGTTCCTTGCCAGGTCCCCGCCAAATGTCTCAAAGTGAGCCTCTGGGTGAAGGCAGATAGAGTCCCACCTGCCACGGTGCAGCCCCTGAAGGGCTAGTGCTGCTCACCAGCGAGTGTGGCCAAGGCTCCCAGCTCAGGAAGCAGGGAGAGAAATCCACTCATAGGCCCCCAGCTTTTTGGACGGGTCCCTCCTCTAGCCTAGATTGATTGGGCCACAAGTTGGTCTGGGTGACATTTTATTTCCAAAAAGGAAAACAAGTTTGAATTATTTTAGTATTTATTTTTCTTATTTCTAAACCTTTGTTTTTTCTCACTGTAAAAAGCCCAAATAGTATATAGTACAGTGGTCGGCAAACTCATTAGTCAACAGAGCTGCAAACCGTGGCTCGCAAGCTGCAGTTTGCTGACCACTGGTGTAGTACATCACATATTTAGGTGTTCAATGACAAATGAATGTAATTGAAGGACGAATGAATGTAACATAGAAAGTATAAGTTCCCTTGGTCTGTCTCCCACAAGCAACCATTGCTAGTGGCTGGCTGAATAGTTTCACTGCTTTTTCTACACACACACACACACACACACACACACACACACACACACACACGTTATTTACATAAATGGACTCCATTTGATCCATGTTGTTCTGCATTCATTTAAGAACAGGTCTCAGACATCTGTCCACATCATCAGCACACAAGGCTTCACCTCCTTTCAGACATCTGTCTTGTGTTCTGTTGTATGGATAGTCTACAATTTAAGTCCCTTATTGATGAACATTTGGGAGGTTTCCAATTTTCCATTTTTTTCCCCCAGATAATGTTGCAAATAGCATAATATTTGGAAAGGCCTCTCTGAGCTGAGTAGAACATTTTGGGGGCGTGTTAACCCTGTATTGGAAATCACCTGCTTTTCAGAACCTTTGCTGATCTGGCCACTCAGAACTCAGCCCCTCTCTCCTGGTCCCTCTGCAGTGAGCTGCTCCTTTGTCCTCCACATGTTCCTCAGCCTGGCGTGGGCAGATTTCTTGCCTGCTGGTTTCTGAGCTCTTGACAGTGGCAAGCACACTGCTTGCTCTCTTATTGACCCTTTCCTTCTTCTGGGTGTGTGTGTGGGGGAGGGGGGCATTTGTTTTTGCTTTATAAATTTAGTTTTCACTTGTTACTAAAATTCTATGTTAACATAAAGATTTAAAGACTTCTATAGCACTTTACAACAAAAAAGAAACCCCTTTCACCTACACACTTCACTTATCCATATTCATTTTCACTTCCCAGACCAGTTCCAGTCCTTTTAGCCGATTTTTCTAGGTATTTACTTCTATAACTCTCAAAACACGTTCCTTTGTCAGTTCTAAGCCTTATCAGCTGACTCCTCCCTGTGGGAGGTGAGCTTCCAGCTTTCTTTTATACTTCTTGTCCACTCGTTCCCCCAGGACCCCATGAGAGTTATGGTCTGTTTGGGTAGATCGGTATTTTATGTTAACACTGTTTAGCCTACGTCACATTAAACTTCGAGTGTTTTCCTTTGGTTACACTGCCTTTTGTTTTCACCACAATTAATTGTTGTTGTTTGCCTAATTTCTGTGCCTTTATCACTGTTTTGAAGTTGCTGTTGAAAATTCTGATGCCATTTGTGTCTCTATCTTTTTATGAAACCTGTTTTATTTTCTCTTGAGTGTCTTCTAGGAACTTCTTTTTATTCCCAGTGATCTGAAATTGATGTTTTGTGTGCTTTTTCCTATAATTCTATTTGCTTTCATTTGGTACTCATATCCTTTGGTTTTAGGAAATCTATTGGAATTATTTATTTTATGGTATCTCCCTATCCTTTCTGTTTATCTGTCTCTCTGTATCTCTCTCTCTCTCTTGTTAATCCTCACCTGAGGATATTTTTTCCCATTGCTTTTCAGAGAGAGTGGAAGTGAGGAGCGGAGGGGGAGGGAGAGAAACATCCATGTGAGAGAGACACATCGATTCGTTGCCTCCCGCACATACCTGTACTGGAGGTGGGTAAGGGGAGAGTGTGTGCGTGTATGTGTGTGTGTGTGTGTGTGTGTGTGTGTGTGTGTGTAATGAACTTGCAACCAGGTACATGCCCTTGACCAGGAATTGAACCTGCAATCCTTTGGTGAATAGGCCAATGCTCCAACCATTGCACACACCTGCCAGGGCTCTTTCTGTCTCTCTCTCTCTTTTAGTCCTTATGTAGTTGATTATAAAAATAACCTCTTCTTCATATTCATGGTCCTTGGTCATATAACTTTGACGGGACTTCCTTCTCTGATTCTGGGGTGAGACATGTGGCTTGCTTTGGGCCAATGGGATGTTGGTGATCATGGTACAAGTGAAGGACTGAAAGTTCCTTGTGTGATTGACAGGTGGCTTGCTATCATCACCATGAGAAGATCATGCCCAGGTAGCCTGCTGGTTCCAGGAGGAGATGAGAGGCAGGTGGAGCAGAGCCAGTCCCCGCCCAAGAGCAGCAACCACCCAGATGCATGAGCAATATATAGCTATTGATGTATGCCACTGAGGTGTTGTTGTTGTTGATCGGTTGTGGTAATAACTGATATATTGAATTATTTAGATGATGAACCTCTTTGCATAACCCTTTAATCTTTTTTTAAAAAATTATTTTTTTCCTGGGAGATTCTCTCAACAATGTCTTACATACCTTCTACTGAGTTTTTCATTTCTGCCATTGCATTTTTAATTTCTAAGAATTCTTTGGTTCTCTGCATGTTGTTACTTTGCAGCATCCTATTGTAGTTTCATAGAATCATATTTCTTTTTTTTCCTTCCTTAATATTTTACTGTTTTAAATTAATGTCTATATTCAATATTATTTTGTATTAGATTCAGGTGTATAGCACACTGGTTACAAATTAAATACTTTACAGAGAGACTCTATTCCAGTATCCATCTGGCATTGTGTATAGTTATTACAATATTATCCTATATAATAAAGAGGTAATATGCAAATTGACCATCATGCCCTCACAAGATGGCTGCCTACAACCAGGCCAGAAGGAGTGTTAGTGAGGGATGACCAAATGACTAAATAAGCAGACTGCATGGGGTGACCAGGCCAACCCAGGCGGCGGGGAGGGGGGAGGCAGTTAGGGGCAATCAGGCAGGTACACAGAGGCAGTGAGGGGCAATTAAGCTGGCAAGGGCGGGGGTAACAGTTAGGGGTGACCAGGCAGGCAGGCAGGTGAATGATTAGGATCCAGCAGTCCCGGATTGTGAGAGGGATGTCCGACTGCTGGTTTAGGCCTGGCAGTCGGACATCCCCCAAGAGCTCCCAGATTGGAGAGGGTGCAGGCTGGGCTGAGAGGACCCCCCCACCCCCATGCATGAATTTTGTGCACTGGGCCTCTAGTTGACTATATTCCCTATGCTGTACTTTACAACCCTGTGACTATTGTGTGACTACCAATTTGTACTTTTTAATCCCTTCACCTTTTTCACCCAGACCCTCAACCCCTCTCCCCTCTGGTAACCATCAGTCTGTTGTCTGTATCTATGAGTCTGTTTCAATTTTATTGTTTACTTACTTATTTTTAAATATTTTACACATAAGTGATACCATATGGCATTTGTCTTTCTATGACTGACTTATTTCACTCAGCATTATACTCTCTAGGTCTATCCATGCTGTTGTAAAATGTAAGATTTTATTTTTATATATGTATTTATATATACCACAACTTTTAAATCCACTGATTTATTGAAGGGCATTTGGGTTGCTATGGAAGCATATTTCTTACTAGGGGTCTGATGCATGAAATTCATGCAGGAGTAGGCCTTTGCAGCCCCAGCTGCCTCAGCCGCCCACGCAGCCCCAGCTTCATCCGGAAGGTCATCCAGAAGTTTGTTCCACTGTTCGGCCGTTCGGTTGACTTGCATATTATGCTTTTATTATAAATTATTATGTATTAACTATTTTTCTTTAAAGTTTTACCCCCCTTGCATTGAATTTTTTCCCCAAGTTGCTTTTTCATTGGTGTGTTTTGTCCTTTATCTTTCATATTAGAGAATCTCCTCTACTGTCTGATAGTCTTTGCCTGTCTATGCATATTCACTTAACAAGGTGGTTGGAAGTTGTGTGTGTTTTGTGTTGTTCACAGAATAGCAGTCCTTTCGGGGGTATTTCTAATTCTTTTCTCTAGGGCTGGCTAGATGGCCCAGAGAAGCCCCCTCCATTCTGCAGCTTTGAGGATATTTATAGGCTGTTGGCATTCAGAGAATCTGATGTGGTGGTGGTGGTGGGGCGGGGGGGTGGAGAAGACAAGGGGCTCTTGACACTCACAGTCTAAACTTGCATGTAGTTCGGCCATTTACAATATGGTACCCCTGCTCTCCCCAAACCAGAGCCCTCTGCTTAACTCTTCACAGAAAATAACCCTGTCTCCTGCCAGCAGGGAGAGGGGCAGCCACCGAGCTGCAGGGGTTGGGGAGGAGACCTGTATACCTAAAAGCTGGTTATCAGGGCTTCCAGCCAGCCCTCCCGTGCTCAAACCCACCTTCCACAGGCCCTGGTGCCTCTAATTCCTAAGGCTTTGCCTAATTCTATGGTGAAAATCAGGTAGCTTTTTGGCTTTCTTCACTGCTGACTTAAGAATTACTTTATGTAGGTCTGTTAAGTCAGCTTCTGTCATTTCATCTGCTTTCTAATTTCCAAAATGTTGTTGCTCTTGTTTTCTCTCTTATTCTTCCTATCCTTGTAGCTTTAGACCTGTTTTATTTTTTACATTGTGCTTTATTTTAGGGGGACATCTGTACTACTTCTTTGATCATACATGATGGTTATAAGAAATTTAAAAATCCCAAGCAAATGCACCTCCCTCAGAGTTGCCTTCTTCATCCACTGCTACTCAAGGATGGATCCTTTCAGATAGTTTTGCCTTTATGAATATATGCATGTGTATGCTGGAAGACACATACACATGCACTTCACAAATATACATGAGATCATAGTCCACTATAATATACTGTTCTAGTCAATATAATAAACTAGCTATTTTTCTCCAATACTAGATCTTAGACATCGCTCAATCATAAATTAGAAGCTACTGCGTTCTTTTCAACAAGATGCCTCGTGTTCTTTTAAACTAAACCTATACCCCCAGCTCCTTATTAATGGACATCTTGGATGCTTCCAGTTTTTTGTTACTGCAAAGAGTGCTGCTCTGACTATCAGTGTGCCCACATCTTCGCATCCCTGTCCTTTTGTCTCCTTAGCTATGTCCTTGGAGTGGAATTGCCAGATGGGAAGGGCAGGCACAGCGAAGGTCCTGGCAGAGAGTGTGTGCAGTACATATTCCACTTCTTGCTCTGAGCGGGGCCTTTCCCCATGCCTCTGGGCCCGCTCCGGTCTTACACTCTTTTTAATTGTTGCAGGTGGGTTGGGTGAACAAGGTACCTGATTGCTGCTTTGATTCGCATTTCTTGGAGAAGTAAGGCTGACCCTTTCTGTGTGTCACGGTCACATGTGAACTGCCTGCTTCTGTGTGGTATTTTACACTCAAAGTGAGTCTTCAGACCCACCCAGCTTTGCTACTTGAGTGTCCTGAGCCCCAGGATCCAGAGGCCAGGAGCTGTGCGGGCAGGGGATAGGCCTGGTGCTGAGAGAGCCTGTGGTGTGTGCCTGTCCCCTCCCAAGTGTCTCCCCTCTCCTCCCACAAAGGCACTGAATTGGGGTGGGCACAGCCTCTTCTCCATCAGCGCAGGCCTGGAACCGGCAGGCCCCTGGGGATCTTGACTCATTGGGCTACTCTGCAGGCGGCCCTGTAGCGGCTGAGTCCTGGGAGGTAAGTCTGGCACCTATCTGAGTTTTGGCATTTCCTTGGGTTTACATTCCACAAGGACAGTTGCCTTGTCTTTCTTTTATAAACTTAAAAAATTATGGAATACAACACATATAGAAAATGTTCAGTTTAACAAATTATTATAAAGCAAACACCTCTGTAACCACCTCCCTGGGAGACAGTTGACTTATAACAATACTGTGACAACTGGAACTGGCACCGGCGGACTGGCACCGGCCCCGGGGCTGCTGGGCGGTACGGTCTCCTTCAGCTCACCCCAGGTCTCTGGGCCAGGGAGGGCATCCCTCAGTCGGGGGAGGACGACTCCAGGTGGCAGCTCTGGGCTGGGGTGCTGCAGTCTGGTGGTGGTGGTGGTGGTGGGAGGGAGGGGGGATGGAGTCTGTGACCCGTGCTTCACCTCTCAGTCGCCTTCCCTGACTTGTGTCCTGACAGACTCAGGAATTTGGATGGCACCCGGGGACCAGGGTACGTCCAGGAATCCAGAGTGGGACGCTCTGGGCAGGCCTGAGGCCAGATTCGGGGCTAGTCACAAAGCACTTGCCTTTGTGGCAGAGCTTGGCCGTACTGCCCCAGCCTGACCAGGGGCAAGGCCATGTCCTATGGGGCGGCCTCCCTCTCACTGAGGAGACTTTGTGGGGACAACGGCCCTCCGTGGTGGAGATTCTCCTCGGTATCCCGGTTGTGGGCATCAGCATCTGCCATGCCAGCAAATATTCCTGACTTAAATTGAATAACATCTTTCCATACTGAGAAAATTCAGTGAAACTCAATGAGAACCTTTTAATCAGACACTCTTTTGATATTTGGATTCTTCTGAAGATGAGATCTTGTGTGTTGGGGTTCAGCTTCTGGCTTCATGGAGAAGGTGGTGGGTGAACCTTGGAGGATGGAAGGTTTGATCCTGTGAAGGTATATGGTTGAGATGGTCACTGAAGGCAGAGAGAGTCTTGAACTGATGGAGAAAGATAAATGTGTTTTTCTTCAACCCAACCCAGGGGCCATCCTCCCAGTGGTGATTAGTGGCTCTGCATTGTCAGTAGTTTGACTTGAACTTCTTTCCTGGGCTTAGGTACCTCCAAATCGACCTTCCTTGCTTCCCATTTTCATTTTTAAGATTTACCACCTCCAAGCTTTGCTTGGGTTGTTTCCCTTGCCCAGGACGCTGTTTCTCAGGGGACAAGTCTTGGAAGCCTAAGGCTTTCCACCTTCCAATGGAATGGTAGTATTGTGATTGTTAGCACCTGCACATTTCGCATCTTTCATTTTTCCTCAGCTGCTTGTATCTTGTAGTTCAAGTGACTTCATGCTTCATCCACCCACACAGTCCTTTAGTTGTTTGTGTGTCTACTATATCCTTGTCACTGCTGGTGTGTATGGAGAAGTCAAGTGTCTAAGACATGGCTTCTGCCTTCAGGGGGTTCATGGTCTACCAGAAGAGTCAGGATGAAGGAGAAATGGCTCCCCATGGGATTACACAAGTCAGGAGAGGGAGTAGTTAGCCATTGTTTCTCACTGAGAACATCAGGCAAGGCTTCATGGAGGAGGCAGCCCTATGGATTGAGTCATAGCATGGGAGAAAGGGACTTGGTCCTGCAAAGTTGGGACAGAAACTTCCAGGTGGATAGTCTTGAGCAAATTTAAGAGGACAGGAGGGTGACGGCTTGCAGAGCAGATTGGGATGGGTTCAGCTGATGCATGTGAGCGAGGAGGGGACTGTCTGGAAAAGTAGGTAAGGCCTGCATCTTGGAGGGAGGGAAGAATTCCCTCTGGGGTTGGAGAACGTGAGAAGTGAGGGGTGTTGCTATTTTCAAAAAGTCTTCACCTGAGGATATGGTTTTATTGATTTTGAGAGAGAGAGAGAGAAGGAGAGAGAGAGGTATAATATTGCTTTTTAAAGGTTAGGTATTCATTCTTGTATTCACTTAACTGATGTTTAATTAATTAAACTGACCCATCGACAGTAACCCCAGCACAACATATACCAGAAGCGAGGGAATGGGACAGAGTTCGTTCTTCACCCCTGTGGATTAAGATGCTGTGGTTCCTGCGAGCATGAATCCAATCTGTACTAGTAAATGCAAGTTTATTACTGTCAGGTTAATGTGAAAAATGCTAAAAAAAATGCAACTTATAAAGGAAAAGTCACAGGCTTGTAGCATTATATGGGGATCCAATGGCTGTACGTTTTGGGCTCACACACAGAGAGGAAGAGTAGGCAGGAGGGCTGGATGAGAAACCAGCATATATTGTCCCAGGGTGATGGGTCACAGTGATGCCCTCGTGAAATCCTGGGGCCAGACTCCAGAATCCCACACCCAGAAGGCTGGTCTGGAGTCCTGCAGCCCACAGGTTTAACCACTTGCCCACATCAGCTGGTTCTGAGGAGTAGCCATGACTGGAGAAGTGAGTCCCAGTCTTGTATTTTCCAAACATACCTAATGGGCATGGGTCCCCTCTATTTCAGAGCCACATTTGATCCATTCATGTGAGAGGATAGAGTGTGCAGGTCCGACCAGTCAATTCCACACTTATTCCTTCAGCTTTGTATTAGCATGTCCTAGGCACCAGATTCCAGAAACCTGGGAATCAAAGGCAGCCTCGCAAGGCCCAGGCAGCAGGCTGTGGACATGGTGGGGGCTCTGCCGCTCAGAATGGTTCCTGGAGAGGGAGGCCTTACAGGATGGGGAAAGTCCTGGGAGCCAAGAGGCACTGAGCAGAGAATAGGACTCTGTTCTTATTTCTAGACAGGTTGCAGAGGCCCCACACTGCCTCACACTGCTGCCTCGGGACTCCACTGGGCATGGGGAGGCTGGTGCCTCCTCCTTCCTGTGACCACTCATCCATTCCACACCTTGACCAGAGGCACCTTGGGAGGCTCTGATACTCAGTGACAGAGCAAGTGCTAATATGAGAGTGGGGGAGGGCACTGAGTAATGGTTTCCCTGGCCATCTGTTTCCAGGGTTGTTATGAGGACTCAACATTTCACCCAGTAAGCACTGCAGTTGTGATGCTCAGGGCCTGGGTCAGTGGTGGGCCAGGCTCCCCTACCCCCAGTCCAGTGTTCAGGCCTGTGCCAGTGGTGCTGGGCCATCTGATGCTCTGCAGCCTGGTCAGGCCCTGGCTTTCACTGTGACATTTGGGATTGGGATGTGGGGCAGTGAGCAGCTCTGTTTGCTAACTTTGTATATTGCTTAATAAGGAAAACACGGTTTGTCCTGGCAAACAGTGGATCCGACCATATATGGGGAAAAGGAGTATCTTGAACACGGTCAAGGACGCAATTCTGAGCTCTTCTTAGTTCAAACAACATCAAAGACAATATGGAGTTGCCACTCTTCTTTGTCCAGTTTGGTTGTGAAGGAATTTCTGGTTATAAATAGGCAACATCTTGCAGTGTGAACTTTAGAAATTGCTGTGAATTGTTTGGGGAACAAATCCTTTCCACACTCCAAGGAACTTGGCAGAGAGCAGAGAGTCCGCAGAGGATGGAGAGAAAGCGCCTGGTTTGCAGCCACGCAGAGCAGATTGAAGCATCCCCTGGCGCAGCTGCTCCCAGGCTGAGCACCCAGCCCGGGGGCTTGGCTGGGACGGGCCAGGCTGGGCGCTGCTGGTCAGCTCTAACCCAGGGGCCCTCCTGGCCTCCCTGCAGTGGAGCACCACTGACCACCACCCGGCTTTTCTCCAACTGTCTGCTTCATGGCGTCTGCATCACTTCCTTTCCTTACCCATCACCGACTCATTCATTCATGGATGGACTCAGGCACTCCCCTCTGTGGGGCAGCCTCCTGATTTCTCCTGCTCCCCTTTCCTCTGCCTACTCCTTTCTCTGGGCTGTTGCCCTGGGCTCTGTCCTTGGTCCTTTTCTTTTCTCCTGCACACTCACTCTCCTTGTGGCCTGATTTCCACAGCATAGTGATTAACACGGGCTGCTCTGCCTGGTTCCAGCCCTGGCTCTACAGCTTCCTAGCTGTGTGATCTTCAGCAAGTTGCTCAACCTCTCTGTGGCAGTTTCTTCCCCTGGAAACTGGGGGAGATAACAGTGCTTACCCCTAGGGTAGTTATGAGGACTGACCGAGTTAACTTCAGTAAAGCTCCCAGAGCAGTGCCCACCAGCAGGTCAGCACTCAGAAAGCTTCGGTGCTACTGTTCTTTGCTTATGACTCCCAGGTCTCTCACTAGATGTCATCTCCGCCCTGATCTCCACAGAGGGAGCTCCAGCTGCCCACTGGGTATTTGTCATTCAGTGTTAACTCAGGCCGAGCTCCCACTGTGTGCCATTATGTGTGGTGGGGCCCTGTGTCCCTGCAGCTGCCTCTTCCTCTGCCTGAGGATGCCCCCAGATACTGGCCCCTTGAGTGTGGACATCCTTTTCTTGTGTTTGGCGAGAGCCCAGCTTCACAAGGTCCTTGAATAATGGGGTGCTGCCTCTCTGGGGAAGGAGGGCTGGCGGCTGCATGGGCTGCCACAGGAGCATGAGGCTGCATGATCCACTGTGTTCCAGCCCCAGCGTTTTCCAGTCAAAGCAGAATTACTAAGTGATTATCTCCTTGATTTCTTGGAGGTACCCAGGTCTGCCCCTGCCACCTCTCACATGCTCCCTCCCATCACTGCTCATGTTCTGGTCAGTCTCAGACACCTCTTGGCAGGGACCTCTTCTCAGGCTTGTCCAATGGGTGTTTCTTGCCTGGATTCCAAAGTTGACCTTGCCTGTTTCCCAGATTAAACCTTCAGACCTTCCTGAGCTGACTGCAGTCTCTGCCCCACGAGCCACTCTGCCCTCCAGCCGGCCGATGTGAGCACTCACCCCTCTGACCTGCCTCTGTGGAGTTCCTTCTCCTCACCCTGCTGTGTGCTTCTGGAGGCAGGGCACTGCCTCCTCCTGATCACCTCTCAGAGATGAGCAATCACAGATCTGGCACACACATGTCCTCAGCCTCTGAGCCCTCTTGCTCATGTGTCTGCCCCTGTGGTGGGGTGAGGATGTGTGTTTTCTACCTGGACTTCCATTTTAACCTTTGAGCAGTGGTTTCTATGCTACAACCCCCTTCAGAGAAGAACGGAGAACCCTGGGCTGCTCAATCTGATCTCCCGAATTCCCCCACCAGATTCTCCTGTGCCTTGAGTTCCTTCTTGCCTTGCCTTTGCCCTGACCTGTACCGCAGTGCCCAGTGCTGAGGCCTGGTGACTCACGTCCATCTGCAGGTCAGTGGTAGATTGTGAGTGAAAGCTTGGGTCCAGGTGGTCTGAAGATCTCAGGCCTGGCCAGTCTAGCAGGTGGACCCTGCATGTGTCTGGGCCAGAGTGTGGATCCCCTGCTGAGGACTCTGCCCAGGGCTTGGCCTGGCTCCTGAGCCACTGTATCTTCACCCAGATGCTGGGCCCTCAGTGCCTACCTGTTCATCCTGGGAGAGTTTTCCTGCCTGAAATGTTAGAGCAAAGCCACAGTAGACCACCCTTTCTCCTCCCCACCGTGGAGAGGGTAGGCAGCCAGGGTGTGTTTCATAACTTCCCCCCGCCCCCCTGCCCTCCATCCCCAAGCACGAAGGTTGTCCCCTCTGAATGTGCAGCCTCTTTTCTGAATGGGTCCCAGGGCTTAGAAGATGCTCCCAGACCCTCCCATCCCAGTGGGCAAAGTGGAGCTGTTCCATTGTTTTCCAAGGGTTATGCTCAAGCGTGCTGTCCCCTCCCAGGTAACATCTTGCTGCCACCCTTGTGACATTTGCTAATGAAGCCATGGGCTTCCTAGCTCTCTGGCTGGTTTACAGGGTTATAGGATTATTCTATGAATATTACACTTTACTAGGCTAGTTTTCTCTTCATGCATATTTAGTTTGTTTTCAACTTTTCTTTATTGCAAATAAACTTCAGTGAACATCTTTGTAGATATATCTCTTTGTAGGGCCAAAGGGGTACACGGATCATGTTGGTGCCTCCCTCAAAAGGCATTTGCACTGCATGACAATGCGTTTCCCTACACCCCGGCCAACCTGGGTTTTGTTAATGTTTCATACTTTGCCAAAATGGTAGCAGAAAAACTACATATTGTACCTGTTTGAATTTATTTGATTCTAAGTAGTAATTTTGTATTTCTTTCTTTACCAATTGCTTGTTCATGCCTTTTGCTCATTTTTCTACTGGGGACTCATTTTGTAGAACTGGAGAGTGAGGTATGAAGTAACTGGTACTGGTGGGCCCTTCATAAATGTTGACAAGCAACTCTGCTGTATGTCTTGCACCAATTTAACTATGATTTTTAAAATATTAGAAGTTTTACGTGGCTATACTTTCCTTCTTTCTGGCTTTTTAATTTTTTAATGACATGCTTAGAAAACTGTCCTCTCCCCTGCAAGATTTTAAAACTATTCACCCATGTTTTCTTCTAGAAGTTGTAAGGTTTTATTATTTACATTTGAATCTTTGCTCCGCTTCAGATTTGTTGTAGTTCAAGGAGAAAGATATGGACCTAACCATCTCTTCCCCTGCCCTTACTATCAACAAGAACTAGCACTCATTTGTCCTGAGATTATTTATCAAATAATCTATGTCAACTCCAATGAGTGGAAATGCTGCTTATATCATACACTAAATGCCCAGATGTGATTGCATCTGCTTATGGATTTTTCTCCTGTTCCATTGGCTTGTTATATTCTGGTTGTAAAAGTGTTTTTGATAATAACTATCAACCATTGAGTTCCTACTGTATTTTATTTTATTTATCTTATTGTCTAAAATTTTACATATGTCTTCTTTTTCCCCAATTGATCCCCTCCCCCAATACTTCCCATCCCAGGGAAGCTTCCACCACCCCAGTGTCTGGGTCCATTGGTTATGTTAATATGCATACATATAAGTCCTTTAGTTGCTCTCTAACCCCCTGTCCCCTACCATGTCTCTAGACTGACCTATTCTTATTTGTCAAATTATGTTGATCATTATATCTCACATATGAGTGAGATCATGTGATATTTATCTTTCTCTGCCTGGCTTATTTTGCTTAACATAATGGTCTCCAGTTCCATCCATGCTGTTGCAAATGGTAAAAGTTCCTTCTTTTTGATAGCAGCATAGTATTCCATTGTATAGGTGTACCACAGTTTTTAAATTTTATTTATTTATTTAAAATAAGTCTTTATTGTTCAGATTATTACCAATGTTCCTCTTCCCCCTCCATAACTCCTCTCCACCTGATTCCCACCCCCCACCCCATGTCCTTACCCCTAACCACTGTCCGTATCCATAGGTGTAAGATTTTTGTTCAGTCTCTTCCTGAACCCCTCACACCCCCATCCCCCTGGGAATTGTCACTCCACTCCCTTTCTATGTCCCTGATTCTATTATATTCACCAGTTTATTCTGTTCATCAGATTTTTTATCAACTTGATTTTTAGATTCACTTGTGGATAGATATGTATTGGTTGTTACTTTGTTGTTCATAATTTTTATCTTTACCCTTTTCTTTTTCCTCCTCTTCTTAAAGAGTACCCTTCATCATTTCATATAATCCTGGCTTGGTGGTGATGAACTCCGTTAGCTTTTTCTTGTCTGTGAAGCTCTTTATTTGACCTTCAATTCTGAATGAAAACTTTGCTGGATAGAGTATTCTTGGTTGTAGGTTCTTGCTATTCTCACGTTGAATATTTCTTGCCACTCCCTTCTTGCCTGCATAGTTTCTGTTGAGAAATCAGCTGACGGTTATATGGGTGCTCCCTTGTAGATAACTGTTTTTCTCTTGCTGATTTTAGTATTCTCTCTTTGTCTTTTGCTCTTGGCATTTTAATTATGATGTGTTTTGGTGTGGTCCTCTTTAGATTCCTTTTGTTTGGGGTAATCTGCGCTTCCTGGACTTGTAAGTCTATTTCTTTCACCAGGTAGGGAAATTTTCCTCTTAATTATTTCTTCTAATAGGTTTTTAATATTTTGTTCTCTCTCTTCTTCTGGCACCCCCATAATTTGAATGTTGGTATACTTGAAATTGTCTCAGAGGCTCCTTATACTATCTTCATATTTTTGGATTCATTTTTCTGTTTGTTTTTCTAGTTGGGTGTTTTTTTCTTCCTCATATTTCAAATCTTTGGTTTGATTTTTGGGGTCCTCTAGTCTACTGTTGGATTTCTGTATATTATTCTTTATTTCAGACAGTGTATGTTTCATTTCTCACTGGTCCTTTTCCATGTTTTTTGGCATTCTCATTAAGATCCTTGAAAGTCTCAGTATGTTCCTCAGAGACCTCACTAAGTTTCTTGGCGGTTTCTAGAAGATTCTTGAGTAACCTTGTAACTGTGATTTTGAACTCTATATTCAGTAGTTGCTTTCCTCCATTTCTTTCATTCATGACATGTTTCTTTGTCTCAGCGTTTTGGCTGCTTCCCTGTGTTGATGGAGTGGCTTTGTGTGGTAGGTGATCTATAGGGCCCAGTCGCTCAGCCTCCCTAATCTGGGGTGGACACTCTTGGTGCACCCCTTTGTGGGCTGGGTGCAGTCTTGTTGTAGTTAAGCCTTGATTGTTGTTGGTATCACTGGGAGGAATTGACCTCTATGCCAATTGGCTGTGAAGATCAGCTGTGTCTATAATGGAAGAATTCCTGTGCTGGAGACAACTTTATGGGTCAGAACTTTCTTCAGTGGAGCTTTGGTGCTCACTGAGTCTGCCTCTTGAGTGTGTCACTTATGGATGTGAGGAGTTGAAATCTGGTGTCATCTCATACTGACTACTAAGTACACTGGCTCCTGGATCTCCAAGGAGGTGCAAGTCAGCTACTGCCTGAGGCCACCCAGCAAGAGCTACAGCAAGATCTGCAGATTTCTCCTCTTTGTTTGGGGTTTGAAAGTTTTTGGAGCACTCTAGCCCAGCTGCAATTTGTTAGGTTAACCTGCGAAAGGGCAGGACATTCATATGCAAAAGCTGCTGCACATAGCTTAGGTGGGTTTGTAAATTGGGTGGGGCTGGGTCTCTGGGAATCACTAGGGCATGGCAAATAGCCATGGCTGCCAGTCAGCCATCTCTGTTTCCCAGCATCCTGTACCCCAGCATAGTAAACAATGATTCCTGCATGCAACTCTGTGAGAAAGCCACCCTCACTTTCCAACCTGATCCCAGACAGTCCAGTTTCTCCCTGTAGGAGTCTGAGATTCCTAAGTCTCACCAGAAACTGGAGTTCAGAGCAGTCAGGAGCTTATATCTCTCTTTCAATTGAAAAACAAAAACAAAAACAAAACAGCGTACCCAGTCACCAGCCTGATTTGAGCGCGCCTTCATACTTCTGTACTTCCTACCTGGTCTCAATGAGCTTCTTTCTTTCTTTCTAGTTGTAGAATTTCTACTTCACCAGTTTTCCTGTGGTTCTGGGTGGTAGTAGTTTTGTCTATCAGTTGTTGTTTTGGTGTGGTTGTGGGAGTCAGCATTGGTTTCTCCTACCACAGTTTTTTTAATCCACTCATTTGCTGATGGACACTTCGGCTGTTTCCAAATCTTGGCTATTGTAAATTGCCAACATAGGGGTGCATATATCCTTTCTAATTAGTGTTTCTGTTTTCTTGGGATATAGTCCTAGAAGTGGGATTACTGGGTCAAATGGGTGTTCCATTTTTAACTTTTTCAGGAAACTCCATACTGTTCTCCACAGTGGCTGTACCAGTCAGCATTCCCACCAGCAGTGCAAGAAGGTTCTTTATTATCTGCATCCTCACCAGCACTTGTCGTTTGTTGATGATAGCCATTCTGATAGGTGTGAGTTGGTACCTCATTATTGTTTTGATTTGCATCTCTCGGATGATTAGTGACTTTGAGCATGTTTTCATATGTCTCTGGGCCTTCTGTATGTCCTCTTTCGAAAAGTGTCTATTTAGGTCCTTTGCCCATTTTTTATTGGATTGTTTATCTTCCTTTTGTTAACTTGTATGAGTTCTCTGTAAATGTTGGAGATTAAACCCTTATCAGAAATATCATTGGCAAATATGTTCTCCCATACAGTGGGCTTTCTTGTTGTTTTGTTGATGGTTTCTTTTGCTGTGCAGAAGCTTCTTGTTTTGATGTAGTCCCATTTGTTTATTTTCTCCTTAGTCTCCATTGCCCTAGGGGCTGTGTCTGCAAAGGTATTGCTATGACATATGTCTGATATTTTGCTGCCTCTGGAGTTTTGTAGGATTTTTATGGTTTCCCATAGTACATTCAAATCCTTTATATATTTTGAGTTTATTTTTGTGTATGGTATAAGTTGGTGGTCTATTTTCATTTTTTTTTTGCATGTATCTGTCCAAATTTCCTGGCACCATTTATTTTTATTTTTTTAAATTTAATAAATCTTTAATAAATCTTTATTGTTCAGATTACAGTTGTTCCTCCCCCCCCATAGCTATCCTCCACTTGGTTCCCACCCCACTCTCTGCCCTTACTCCCTACCCATTGTCCTCATCCATAGGTGTACAATTTTTGTCAAGTTTCTTCCCGCACCCCCACACCCTTTTCCCCCCAAGAATTGTCAGTCTGCTTCCTTTCTATGCCCCTGATCCTATTATATTCACTAGTTTATTCTGTTCATCAGATTTTTTATTCACTTGATTTTTAGATTCACTTGTTGATAGATATGTATTTATTGTTCATAATTTTTATCTTTTTTTTTCTTTTCCAGTTGAGTGTTTTTTGCTTCTTTGTATTTCAAATCATTGACTTGATTCTTGCGATCATCTAGTCTGCTGTTAGATCTCTGTATAATATTTTTTATTTCTGTCAGTGTATGCTTAAGTTCTAATTGGTCCTTTTTCATATCCTTGAAGGTCTCACTAAACTTATTGGCCTTTTCTAGAAAATTCTTGAAAAACCTTATAACTGTGGTTTTGAACTCTATATCCAGTTGTTTGCTTTTCTCCATTTCTTTAATTTGTGATCTGTTCCTTTGTCTCCACATTTTTGCTGCTTCCCTGAGTTGATAGAGTGGCTTTGTATGGCCCATTGGTTCAGCCTCCCCAGTTACCTGAGGTAGACACTCTTGGTGCATCCCTTTGTGGGCTGTGTCTTGATTGTTGTTGGCATCACTGGGAAGAATTTACATCCAGGCCAATTGGCTGTGAGGATCAGCTCCTAATCTATGCTGGGAGAACTTCTGTGCTGGAGACACCCTTATGGGAGGAGACTTGCAAAAGCCTCTGTGCTCAGCAGAGTCTCAGGATAGAGCAGACAGCACTGGGTTCCCATCATTCCTGCCCTAATAGGCCCCTGTGTCTCAGTGTCCTGTGGTAATTGCTGCAAGGACCTCTGAGAGAAAGCCGTCCGTGAGTTTCCCCTGCTGCCAGACAGCCCAATTTCTCCTTGAATGAGTCTGGGTCCCCAGAGTCTCACCTGGAACTGTAGGGCATACTCAATTGCCCGCCCTCTCTGCACATGTGCCTCAGTACCTCTGCCTTCCGTAGGTCCTCTGAGTTTCAGTGTGCTTTTCTCTTTCCTAACAGTCCAGTTTCACCCTGTATGAGTCTGGGTCCCCAGAGTCTCTCCTGGAACTGGAGTTCAGTGCAGTCAGGAGCTTTAGTCTCCCTCCCACTTGAGAAAGTCCTATTGAGAAAGCCAGCTGCGCATTCAGTTGCCAGACCTCTCCACAAGTGCCTCTCAGTACTTCTATCTCCTGTAGCTCCTCTGAGTCTCAGTGTGCTTTTCTCTTTCCTTCTAGTTGTAGAATTTCCACTCAGCCAGCCCTCCTATGGTTTTGGATGATGTCCATTTTGTCTTTTAGTTGAAGTTTTGAAATTGTTTGTGAGGCAGAAGCTTAGGTGTTTACCTATGCTGCCATCTTGGTTTCTCCCCAGCACCATTTATTAAAGAGACTGTTTTTACGCCATTGTATACTCTTGCCTCCTTTGTCAAATATTAATTGAGCATAATGGCTTGGTTCGATTTCTGGGTTCTGTGTTCTTTTCCATTGGTCTATATGTTTGTTCTTGTGCCAGTACCAGGCAGTTTTGAGAACTGTGGTTTGATAATATAAGCTTGATAACTGGTAATGTGATCCCTCCAACTTCGTTCTTCTTTCTCAGATTGCTATGGCTATTCACAGTCTTTTTTTAAATTCCAGATGAATTTTTGGAGTGTTTGTTCTAGATCTTTGAAATAAGCCATTGGTATTCTAATGGGGATTGCATTGAATATGTAGATTGCTTTGGGTAGTATGGACATTTTAATGATGTTGATTCTATGAATCCATGAACATATTATGTTCTTCCATTTGTTCATGTCTTCCTCTATCTCTTTTTTCAGTGTCCCGTAGTTTTCTGCATATAGTTCTTTTATGTCCTTAGTTAAGTTTATTCCTAGGTATCTTAATTTTTTTGGTGGTTTGGTAAATGGGACTGTTTTTTGCTTTTTGTTTTGTCTTTCTCTCTGTGGGTTCATTATTGGTGTATAAAAAGACCATAGATTTCTGGGTGTTAATTTTGTATGCTGCTACATTTCCAAATTCATTTATTAGTTCTAGTAATTTTTTGATGGAGTCTTTGGGGTGTTCTGTGTATAGTATTATGTCATCTGCGAATAAGGATAATTTTACTTCTTTTCCAATTTGGATGCCTTTTATTCCTTCTTTTTGTCTGATTGCTATGGCTAGCACTTCCAGTACCAAATTGAACAGGAGTGGTGAAAGTGGGCAGCCTTGTCTTTTTCCTGTTCTTAGGGGAAATGAGTTTAGTTTTTGCCATTTGATTATGATATTGGCTGTAGGTTTGTCATATCTGGCTTTTATTATGTTGAGATATGATCCCTCTATTCCCACTTTGCTGAGAGTTCTTATCAAGAAAGGGTATTAGATTTTGTCAAATGCTTTTTCTGCATCTATTGATATGATTATGTGTTTTTTTCTCTCTCAGTTTGTTTATGTGATGAATCACATTAATTGATTTTCGGATATTATACAATCCTTGCATCCCCAGAATAAAACCCACTTGGTCATGGTGTATGATCTTTCTAATGTAGTGCTGAATCTGATTTGCTAGAATTTTGTTGAGAATTTTACCATCTATGTTCATCAAGGATTTTGGCCTGTAGTTCTCTTTTTTTTGGTGGTGTCTTTATCTGATTTTGGGATTAGGGTAATGCTGGTTTCATAGAAAGAGTTTGGAAGTGTGCCTTCCTCTTGAATTTTTTGTAATAGTCTGCGGAGAATAGGTTTTAGTTCTTCTTTCTTTAAAAAAAAATACATTTTATTGATTTTTTTACAGAGAGGAAGGGAGAGGAATAGAGTTAGAAACATCGATGAGAGAGAGACATCGATCAGCTGCCTCCTGCATGCCCTCCACAACCAAGATATATGCCCCTGGCCAGAATCGAACCTGGACCCTTCAGTCCGGAGGCCGTCACTCTATCCACTGAGCCAAACTGGTTTCAGCTAGTTCTTCTTTCAATGCTTGGTAGAACTCCCCTGTAAAGCTGTCCAGACCAGGGCTCTTATTCGCCTCCTGTATTTTAGATACTTGACATACTTTATCTCAAATCTACACCCTACTGGGTGTAGGCATGATGTTTCCAATGTTACCAAGGCTTACAAGACTCACACGAGTTAAAAAAACGTAGGTACTAGGATGAGTCAGGAATCAAACCCAGGAATGCTCTGAGCCTGGCCCTTCTCACTGTTCTGTCTTGCCTCCTGTGAGCCCTCTCCCCGCCCTCCGAGGCATGTGGAGAAGGAGGCTTAGAGAATACCTGCTGGAAGGTAACTGACCCTCACTTTACATTGTTGAAAATAGAGGCCACCAGGAGCAGAGGTTTGCTCCAAACCAGGCCTAGTTAGAGAACTACATTGAGACTCTGAGCTCACTGAGCTTGCATTCCTAAACCAATTTCATAATAGAGCTGGCCTGTTGGCATGGTGATGGGATTATCTGTGCTGCCTCTCAAAGCTGTCACATATGATTCCACTGCTGGCTGTCTGGCTCCCTGGTGGAAGTAAGCAGGTTAGGCTGGTGCTCAGGTGAACTCTTACCCAATGCTGAACAGATGGGAATTTCATGATGCTTTGGGTCTTAGAGTTCATCCCTGTCATGTTTAGACCAAGAAGCTGATACCCAAAGAAGGGATAGAACTTGCCCAATGTACCCCGTGCCATGGTGATCTTGGGCACACTTTGAAATCCACACCCTGTAATGGGCCTGTTGAGTAAGAATTGCAGCTGGAACAGCTCCTTGCTGCCAGGGTTGGGAGTACTGGTGGGCTGGTGTTCTGGGAACCTCATCTAGACCTTCTCTATTCCTCTGCTCTTCATAGCTGACACCAGGGGAGTCTTTGAAGAACACGATTAACATCACTGTTGAGATTGGCACCTCCTGGCGGTGCCTTCAGTACCCTAAGTATTGCCTGCTGGCTGATTCCCATGGGAGAAGCAGCCCAGCCTCAGATCTGAATAATCACCTTGGCCAGTGATGCAATGCGCACACACATATGCACGTGCCTAGAGCTGTGAACTTAGAATGCTTGTGTCCCCACAGTGCTGTCTGGGCCAAGTCACAGAGTCTCATGGCCAGGCCTGTGGGTACAATTTTCCATTATAGTCTGGGGAAGTCTTCTCTTCAGTGCTTTTGCCTTGGCCCTTTTACCCAGCTGTCTTGATGTCTCCCTTTCCTCCACATATCAAAGATCTGGTTGATCTTTAAGTCTCAGTCTTCCTTAGGCTAGTCCAAAGTTCCAATATACCCCCTCCTCTCAATGCTGATAGTTTTCTTCTGTGTCATTCACATGATATGTGAGCAGGTACTGCCTTACAGCCATTTTCTTGAACTTTCCCTCACAGCTTGTATTGTTATAACTTTTCAGGAGATGAAATCTTGTTGATCCAATGAGGCAGCAACCTCGTATTTCATACATTTCATATTCTCATAAATGTCTGGCACATAGTAGGCCCTCAGGAAATGTTGGTTGCCTGGTGGATTTGGGATTAGTCAATATATAAACACAAACTGAAATGCTTTCAGGCCCAAGTGGCACTAGGTGCTTGCCTGCACTTGCTGGTGGCCATTCAAAGGCATGAAGTGGGCTCCTTCACTCCTGCAGAAGATTATAATGCAAGACAGATCGTGATGATGACGGCCAGAAAGAAATATTGAGGAGTAGGGATTAACGAGATAATATGTATCTGATGCTTACAGTCTGGCAGTCATTTATTGTTCTGTGAGGTGGAAAAGGGCATTTGGGCAGTGGGTAAGAGGGGAGGGGCGTGGAGTGGCACATTAGGCAGAGTATGGTTAGGATAACTCGACTGCTCCCTTCACCTGGAAGGCTTCCTAGAAAAGGAGGCTGGGGTTTGGAATGACTAGTGGGATGTAGTTCATTCTCAAGAACTTTTTTGGGTCCAAATCTTCCCCCATCCAGTCCTAGAAGCTCTCGGAAGATTATATTAGGAGCAGGACATAGTTCCCCTTTAGATCCTACAGGGATGCTAAGTACTAATTGAGGGTCCATTTTTGAGAGAGAAGTATTTTGTGTTGACCTTCATTTGCTTGTCTGTTCATTCAGTGCTGAGCCTGATGATGTGATGTGATCTGCTAACTGGTCTAATCAGGCTCACCTCTTAACACTGATGCAGCTGGTGAGTGTCTCTGGCATGGGGGACAAGGTTAAGGTCATGCTTTCTGTCATTCAGGATAAAACCCAGGCTCTATGGACTGCTCAGGCCTCAGCTTCTGTTTTCTAGAACTTCCTCCAGCACTTTTTGTGTTTCCCAAGCACACTGGCCACCTCACACCATGCCTTTGCTCATGTTGATTTCTCAGCTTGGACCCTCCCTGCCTCCTCCACTGCCAGTATGACTGAGCCTTTATCCTGATTAAACTCCCGAATAGAATCCTATAGGAAAAAGATCATAGGCTTTGGAGTCAGATAGATATGAATTCAAATCCTGATTTCACCACTTCCTGGCTCTGCATGCTATTTCTCTGGGTCCATTTATAATACACTTAATAGCATTGAATTCATGGGGCTGTTGGGAGGACCACTAGTAAATCAAGGATGTGCCTGTCCTTTGTTCTTGCTCTTTCTGACCACCATTCATAGTGCTAGGCCTGCAGATGACTAGGCATCTCCTCCCCACCACCTCCTGGTTGTTTGCCTCAGTGAAGCCCTTCATCCAACAAATGTTTACTGAGCACCTGCTATGTGCTAAGAACTTGGCACTGGGAATAATTTTTGTTTGGGTACTTTCTACCGAGGAATTGTGCGAGTCTGTACTGTGTTCCCGGAGAAAATGATGTGTGAGCTGAGCTTTGGAGGCTAAGTGAGAGGCCACTTGGGAAAGATAGGAGGAAAGAGGGCTTTAGGCAGAGGGAGGGAACAGGCTTGGTGGGACCCAATCAATTATGATTTGTGTTAAAGTCTTTATCTTATGAGCAGAAGTAGTAAGGACTTTATGCCTCAGTGGGACACAGTTACATTTGGACCCTCCAAAGTGGACAATGGACTGAGAAGGGGCAGGGAGGAAGCTGAGAGACCAGTGAGGTTGGGCTCTTGTCCAAGGGAGAGACATGGCTGGTTGGGATGGGGGCTATGGTCATGGAGAGATTCTGGAGGTCAAATTAGCAGGTGAGGTGATGGGTAGGACATGGCTGTGAGGGAGACTGAGGAAAACAATGACTCCCAGGTTTTTGGCTCTTGTGACGGGATGTATTGTATATGGAGAATGTTGGGGACCAAGGAAAAAATAGGTCCTCAACTCACCTCCCTGCTACAGAGATGGGCCCTCAGACTGCAGGCCTCCCTCACCGATGGCCTTCTAGTGCCCAAGAGGATTCCAGAAGACTTGTTTCTGGTTGAGGTTGGAAAAGTAGCCCCTGGCCTCCTGTCAGTCAGCAGACTTGACAAAAAACAAGTCCCTTGGACTCTCTATGTTGGGGAGTTGGCCTCTGGCCCCATCTCCTGGAGGAGGCCCAGCTACTATTGGAGGCTCCGGGCTGGGGCTGGTGTGCTTGGCCTCCGTGGTCTCAGGCAGTGGCAGCTGGGATGGGTTCCCATTGCCTCACCCAGGCAGCAATGGGCTCGGCCTCCCTCACGGCTGTGCTGCATGCAGTGGGAAACATTTTACAATATGTGAATGTAAGTGGCTGCTGGAGAAAATCCACAATATCTCCTCTTATTGGGAAGGAGCGAGGCTACCAGAGGCTCCCAAATGTTCTGTGTCATATAATTTATGTTTTATGGCAAATGAAAATATATATAAAATCTGTACCCAGAGCATTCCCAGCTTGCTTAAAGGGGGCTAGATACTTCTTTTTCTTCTCACCCTTTTCAGATTTTAGGCCAGAATTCCCTTCTGGGCAATGAACTTATCTGCCAAGTTGGGGCCCAGAGGGAACCCTTATAGGGGACTTGTAAACCCCGTCTTCTGAGGAAATCTTGGGGCTGAGGCCACATTCATCCCCACATGTTTACACAATAGTCTCTCTCAGCTCTGAGGGGCCATTAGAGTTAATTGGGTGAATAATCTATGTTTAAAAAGTCCCCAAATACTTATTTACATAATCCACGCTTTGCCCAAGCTTGTTCCAGCCTATTCGTGGGATCTGGAGTGGGTCCTGGGCTTCGAGTCTTCCTCCTTCCAGAGCAACTTCTACTCTTGGGACCATCCTTTGGTGCAGACAGGGACAGGCAGTCTCTTGTGACAGTATGTATGAATGTATGTATGTATGTATGTATGGATGGATCATAGGTTGGGGGCTTGATGTCCTGGCAGGGCCTGTCAGCTCTGTGATCTTCCTGAGCCTTTGCCAAACCTGAACCACTTGGCCCTGGGAGATACTATGTGGGAAAAGGTCCCATGACTTAATAAGTTTGGGAAGCACTATGTCTTATTTCCTCTCATGCACATTTTTTCCAAGACTGAGAAGTCCTGCAGTAAAGAAACTAACATAGTTTTCTCTAACCTAGCTTCCTTTGGATATATCTGAATCTAGGTAGTTTCCTCCTGTAACCTTGGTGAATATCCCATAGAGCTAGCATTCTCTAAACACATTGAGAGATGAGAATTCCACTGCTCCCCCTCTTTTTGTAAGGGATACTTTGGGTTTTGGCCGCCCATCCATACATTGTGTGTGCTGCCTTGGTTGAGGCCACTGTGTGCAGTCATATTTTGGCTGTGCACATACAACCCTCAAGAATGTTCTTCAGGTGACAGAGCCTTGCCTGGGTCTTGGAGCAGATAGGAGTCCAGGCATTTGCGGTGGGCACACAGGGAGTTGCATGGAGACTCAGCATGTGGGTGCCACATTAGTTGCTGGAATACCCTCTGCAACATGTTCTCTGTGGGTCACTGCAGCCACAGGCATTCTCTGGGCCTGGGATATTGGGCACAAGGAAGGATGCATCCAAATATGCTCTGAGGCCAGAACCTGCTTGGGACAAAAGGTGACCTCTCACACTTGAACTCAGCATCTGCTTTCCGTAGTTCTGCATCAGTCTTCACAGGGTTCTCAGTCTTGGCTGCACATTAGAATCACCTGGAGAGATTGAAACAAACCCGGATGCTCCGCCAGCACCTTGGGTTTGTTAAGTCAGAATCTGGGTGGGTGGGAACCCAGCCTGAATACATTGTCAAGCTCCCAGATGATTCCAATGTGCAGCCATGATGGAGGTGGAGCACCGCCCCACCGGACCTCATAAAGAGAGCTGCTGCTATAGGAGAGGTGATAGAGTTCATGACCCATTACCCCGGGGTCAGTGACACTGTGTCTATTTGCCCCTGAGAACCAGATGAACCCATAGTCCTGCTTGGGTTGCCGTCAGCAATGCGGCAAGCCCCTTGGGCAGGAAGTGGAAGCATCCTGCTGTGGTTGCATCAGAGCAGCCTTTGTCAGTGGGTGAGGAGGACTGCCAACATTACTGAGCATCTCCTTGTGCCAGGTACTGTACCACGCACCGCCTCAGTTAACCCTCCCGTTCCCATGAGCTAGGGTTTCCATCTCTCGCTGGAAACCAAGGCACAGCGTGGTTATGGAATGCACCCAAAGTCACACAGGTGTTCTTAAGTGAGGGAGCAGTGATTTGGATCACTGGAAGCAAAGAGTTCTTGGTGTGGTAACAGTGAAAGCCATCTTGTTTACGGGGCAGGAGCAGTGTGTGTGGGGGTATGGGTGTGTGTGGCTGTGGTTGGGGGAAGAGACATGGGTGTGGTGTGTGTGTGTGTGTGTGTGTGGGGAGGGGGGTTCACCCAGAGTCAGGGTTGGAGTTTTCCCTGGGACTGAGGGCAGGGGATGGCGCTCAGGAGGACCAGAACCAGCAGGAGCCTGTTGTGCGGATTTCTTCCTGTTTCCAAGTTCAGTGACATTCCGTTGGAAGCTTGAAACAGCCACAGTGTGAGTGGTTACACCATAGAGATAGGCAAACACTACAAGTCAGGTTTTAATTTATTTCCTCAGCGAGCTGGCTGCTAACCATTTGCTAGGACATTTCTAGACAGAAGCCAACATCTTCGGCCCAGCTCCTTTGGATTAAGGACTGGGGAGAAGCTGGGTCCTAGGGAGAGAGACTTGAGGGAACAGCTGTTTGTGCAATGGAATAGATCAAGGGAAATGAAGTGAGAGGGGAACAAACTTCTGTGACTGAGAGCAATACAGTGGAAAAACATGGTTGGAGCTGAGTAAATGTTCTCTTAAAACTGAGATTATTTAAAAAAAAACAACAACCAGAGACGTAGGATAGAGATGAGGTAAGGGCGAGGGACCATTTTTGGAAGATCTGCAAACTGACATGGAAGTTTTGCCATGCCAAGGCAAGCGATGAACTCGGGGAGGCAAACTGCAGCTTGCAAATCCGGGGCCAGAAAGCCATCTGTGCACCGTCTCCCAATTCTGCCCTTTGGAGGTGGTGGGCAGGAATCCAGCAGGGAGATGGTTAAATCAGAATAACAAGGGGGGATTTATCTCATGGCCCCAACATTCCCTTGCTCACTGCTCCGCCTGGCCCCGCTAATGCTCCTGGGTTGCAAATCTACCTATTTGTCAAGTCCCTCTCCACTGCCTGACTCTCTCTGGCTGCTTGCGTGGTTTATTAAAGAGGCATTTGCTACCTGTCATCTCAAATGGCCTCCTTTATCCAAAACAGAATAATAGAGATATCTCCCTCCAGGGACACGGGATGCAAATGCCCGAGGACAGGTTGCCAATTTGCTGCGTGTATTAAGGGAAGGAAGCTGTCAAGGGAAACGGCTGGGATCCAGGCTTTTCTAACAAGCTCATTTCTGGGTTGAGGGGAGACCTGGGCAGCTTGCGTTTAGATTATGTGGGCATGCGCCTTCACTTTCCTACGGACAGCTGTCAGCAGCAATCCTTTCTTCCTGGGAAACAAAATTGGCTTTTCTTCCCCTCCCCCACCCTGTCCTTGGGTAGCAAGGCCCTGCCAATAACTGTCAAGGAGCCGTCCAGCTGCAGAGCTGCCTGCACACAGTGGAGCTGCAGGCAGCGCCCTGCTCTGTTCGGGCTGGTTCTGGTCTGCAGGCTGAGGAAGCGGGTCCTGCTGGTGCAGCCTTGTTTGTTGGAGGTTGAGGGGAGAGGGGGTCATTTCCTCCTTGGAGAAAGGGGTTTAGTCAAAGCAGGGATCCTGTTCTGGGGGCACCCAGGCAAAGATGTTCCTCCAGACCCTCATCCTGGAGGGCTGCCTGGCCCTCCTTCCTTCCCCGGGGATCTTCCTGCCTTTGGAGTCCACTGTTAGGAACCCCACATGAGGTCTTTGGTTTGACACCAATTCACCCTACAAAGGGGAACGGCCCTGGCTCTGGGACCACTCAGCATGCACTCCGGGTCCAGTGGTTTCTGCTCTTAGGCAGCGAGAGGACTCGGGTGCTGGAGAAGAGTCCCGCCTGCCACACCCCTCAGAGATGTCTGTCACCTCCATTTCACCTAAAAACTGTGTGGCCGCCCCCCTCCACCCAAACTCACATGTGAGAAGCTGTGGCCCAGGGCCTGAGTGACAGCTGGCAAACGCCAGGCTTTGGATGTGAATGTGGAACAGGACTTCCCATGGCTCTCTTCAGGCCACAGGGCCAAAAGCACAGCGTTTGCAGGGTGGGCTGAACTGGCTTCCACCTCTTCTGGGTCATTCTGCAGTCACAGCCCTGTGGGCTCAAGGCCGTCCAGTCACTCTGGAGGGGATGGCAGCGACTCGTGACTGGGGGGTGGTAGTCTTGGGCGTGTGTGTGTGTGTGTGTGTGTATGAGGCCTCCTGTGTCCCTAAGAGTTCTCATGATTAACAGGATCCTTGTTCCCCACCATGTCCTCATTCCCCCCGTGCTTCCTCAAGATGGTGAGACCCCAGGGCAGGGCCGGGGGTGCACAGCAGTGCTCCGTGAGGATGGCCAAGGTGACCCCAGTGTGTGTAGACACCTTCTGGACCTGTGCTGCCACCTGGAAGCCAGAGCTGGCTAAGGAGGGCAAAGCACGTGGGGGACGAGCTTAACGCGGGGCCTTCTTTGACTCGGAGCCAGACAATACCTTGGGGTTTGGGAAGTGAACCTCAGGATAGGGTTCAAGGCCCTCTGTCTGTGTCAGGGAGGTCCCACTGAGTGTGGGCACCATAGGGTGGGTGTTGCTCTTTGCACATTTGGTTGCTCCCCTGTCTTGTGGCAGGTGCTTAATTATATCCTGTGGCCTGCCTGCCCCACCCCTTTCTCTTCCATAGTGTTTTACACCCTCTCGAAGCCTGCCTCTCCTTTAGCCACACACCCACGCTGAGGGGCAGGGAGTATGTGCAGGTACCCTGCCTTATTGGCAGTTCCAGCCCTCCACGTGCCGACCCTCTACCTCCTCCCCAGGTGTCCTGACAGCTTTGTGTCTAACCTGGTGCAGACACCCCCTCCGAGCTCCTCTCTGTATGCATGCATATAAGCTTAAGCAATGAACACAGCCAAAGGTTCTGAGCCTCCATGCTCTGTTCAGCAGGTCTCCCTCCTCCTCCAGCCTATCCTTGTATGCATGCATATATGCTTAACCAATGAACACAGCCATTGTTCATTGGTTATGCTTATATGCATGCATACAAGTCCTTTGGTTGATCTCTTATCTACCCTACTAAGTAAGTGCTCAGAGCTCTTCTTTGTGTCTAACCTGGTGCAGACACCCCCTCCCAGCTCCTCTCTGAGGTTGACAGCTTGGCTGACCCAACCCCACCTGCTCTATTAATATCCCCATTTTACAGGTGAGGAAACTGACCTTCAGAGAGGTCAAGATCAGAGCAGCATTCTGACCCTAAATCTGTGTTCCTATTTCTTGCAGGGCTGCATGTTATGGGTAGCAGAGGTTTGGGTTTAGGGGAGAGGACTCTGTAAACTTGAAGGTCTTGGCCAACCTTGAAAGTCCACATCACCTGACTGTTTTGGGTGTTGACTCTTAGTGTGGGGAGGATAGGCTGGAGGAGGTGGAGGACCTGCTGAACAGAGCACGGGGGCTCAGAACCTTTGGCTGGGCTTTGGCTCTGGCCTCAGCCTCCATGGATGCGGAGCTAGGGCTGCGTTTGCACACGAGGGCTCCAGGCTGTGGCTATGTGCTGGCCCATGGAGCCACCAGCCCCTACATGCGATGCCCTGTAGGGGCTCTGCTGCCAGTGCGGGCCAGCTGTGTACCAGGCAAACCTGACACGGTCCCTCTGTACTCTGGCAGGGCTCAGCCCAGCTGAGGCCAGAGAGCCCACAGCATCTACCTGGGTTCCTTGCACACAGTTCATAGTTCCTAGGACCCTCCATCAAAAAGGCAGCCTCTAGGGCAGGGATGGGGAACCTTTTCTTCTGCCAAGGGCCATTTGGATGGTTACAACATCATTTGAGGGCCATATAAAACTATCAACTTAAAAATAAGCCTTCGAGCCTGGCCAGTGTTGCTCAGCATCAACCTATGAACCAGGAGGTCACAGTTTAATTCCGGTCAGGGCACAAGCCTGGGTTGTGGACTCCATCCCCAGTAGGAGACACGCAGGTGACAGCCTATCAATGATTCTCATCATTGATGTTTCTATTTTTCTCTCTCCCTCTCCCTTCCTCTCTGAAATCAATAAAAATATATTAAAAAAATTAGCTGGCTATATTTGGTCACACATTTAACTCACCCCTAAGGCGTTGGTGGGGCCAGCCCAAATGATTTCCAGGGTTTTAAGTGGGCCTCATGTGGGCCTCAGGCTGGACGTTCCCTACCCCTAAGGTCTAGGGTGAGGAATAACAACCCCAGAAAGGAAAAATGGAGTATATGCAGGATTCTACTCACAAATGACATCGGTATGCTTGAGGTTGTACTCCAAGTGGGACCCTGGGTCCTTTGGCTTCTCTCTGAGCCCCAGCTGTCTCATTTAGTGCCTGACTCACAGTAAGCCATCACATAGTTGTCTGATGAACCTGTAAAATGGGATGGTAGCTCCTATCTTGTGGGGATGGAATGAGATGAGTGTGGAAAGCACTTGGTATTAGTCAGTAGTACTAAGTAAGTGCTCAGAGCTCTTCTTTCCGCAGGTGGGGCTGGGGGTGCTTGTGACCCAGGTCCTCTCATGTGCCTCTCCCTTGTTCTAGCTCTTTCTCTCATCTGCTTCCCTCTGTTCTGGGACACCGAGGCCTGCCTCTAGCCCCGACACTGTAATTTCTCTGGGGAAATGCCCCAGAAGCAAACATCTCAGAAGTCTCTGAGTGGATGTGTAAATGCCCAAGCTGGAAAGGCCTCAGAGGCAGCACAGAACCATGGAACAAGCAGACGAGGGAACCAGACAAACCTGAGTCTCCTCCCAGCTCTACTACCTACCAGCTGTGTGGTCCTGGCAGCCCACCTCCCCTCTCTGAGCAGACTCCTCACAGTTTCTAACTGGGGGGGGGGGGCTCTTGTGAGGCCGGATTAAGGGGCCTTTGCAAAGGGAAAAGCTGCATTTACATTTATCTATTACCATGTGTCCCTGTAGGAAAAGCTGTGTCACTCACTACCTTTTCCAGCCTTGTTCTGATGAGAGGCACCCGGGGCTCAGAAAGGGATGACCCTCGCCTGTTGCCCCACTGCGAGGGGGGAGAGGTAGAGCAGGCCTCTCACCTCTTGGTCCCCTTGCTCTCCCCACCATGAGGTGGATGGAAGACAGAGGTGTGCCTGCAGCTGTCAGTCATCGTCCCCAATTTCAACACCCAGCCTCTGCCGGTGATGACTAGATCCTCTTGAATGAGGGACTTGGTCTGTCAGAGCCAGGGCCTCAATGGAGGCCTTCTCTGGAGCCTTCCAGGCATCCCAGAGGGAGATGAACCCCTCCCTCTTTTCCTGCAGCCTTCTCAGGGCCTGGGCAGCCCAGGCTGACAGATGTCCTGTGTAGCCCAGGGATTTGGGCTCAGAGAGAAGGCATCGTGGAAGGGTTTGTGCGTTAGGGGAAAATCCATCCCAAATAACTCCCAGATTTGGGCCTGAGCTGTGCAGGTGAAGGTAGGTAGGAAATTACAGCCACTTGAGGCTCTCTCTCCCAGGGACTTGATTAAAGCTGAGGAGTGTTGGAGCCTAAATAGCTGGGATAAGTGCCCTTTGATATGTTCATTTGGTTTTAATTTTGGGGGGTCTCAGGGCAGCCCCAGCTTGTTTTATTTCTGCTTCCTTTTAGCGGCTTTCTCTTGGCTCCTATCCCTCACTTCCACCCCCGCCCCTGCTGGAGTTTGTGAATTTCAAGGTCACCTGAAAGTCAAACTTTACCATGTTGGTGATGAAATGCAAGCAGATGTGGCTGGTTTGGCTGATGTGGCCACACCCTGAGAGCCGTGCTGGGTCCTGTGGGTGATGCCTGGCAAAATTAACAAAGTCTGATAGTTTACAACCCTGGGTTTCCAACTCGAAGATTCAGATTTCAAAGTGAGTGCCAATTCGGTGAGTGTTTACCTAGGGGGATTGAGAGAAGTGATGCTGGCTGGGGAAGGTGTGGCTGCCTCATCCCAGCGTTCCAGTGACCGGGAGCATGTGGATGGTTGCCTGCATTTGGGATTGGCCTTTGTCCCATGGTCCTGGCTATGCCAAGGATGTCGTCTGCTCATCGTCGTCCTCTCTGGGATTGGTGGATTCCAATGCTGGTCACATCACATGCCCACCCAGTTGCCCTCTCCTCTTTCAAAGCGGGTCAAGCCATTGGCTTGCCATGTGACCAGAACTGTGTTGACAGTGACCTCAGGAAGAAGGTCAATTTCAGCTTGGCTTCCTGGCATCACCCACACCCCTCCGTGACTCAGAATGTGGCCCAGCCGGCTGTCTCCTGCTGCAGCCCTCGGGTAGACAGAATCTGGTGGTGGAGAGAGGAGTGGCCTTCTGATATCCCAGCTGCTTCTGGCACCACCCCAGACACTGCTCCTATAACTCCCGGATGGTCCCACACTGCTCCCTGGCTTGGGATCTGTTGATGGACTACGGCAGCTTTGCCCATGGCACACCTGGGAATCCACCTCCCCAGTGACATGCCAGGACTGGCTTCCCAGGAAAGCAGGGAAACCTAGCAGACTTGGGTTTCCTTCTCTGTGTTTCCTGGTTCTTCCCAGCCCAGCTCCCTGTACCCACGGCCTCCCAAAGCCCAGCTACAGGTCAGAGCAGATGGATGCACAGCCTGAGTAAGGCAGGGGGCTGAAGGGTGGGTGCTTGGGGAGTCAGCCCTCGCTGGAGACCCAGCTCCATCAGCCGTCAGCTGTGGGACCGTGGCCAGCTCCTTTGAGCCTCAGTTTCTGTGTCTATAAGAGGGGATGATGGTGCCCTCCTCCGAGTTGCTGTGAGAATGAAATGGTGCATGTAAAGTGCCTGGCACAGTGCCTAGTGCCGAGGACTCAATCATGTCCACTATTATAGCTATTGTCCAAATCCGGCGAGAGAGATTGAAGAAAGCTGTGTGGGGAGGGACCTGCCTGGGCTCCCCTGTGGCCTGCTGGGTTTTTGTAGCTGCAGAGCCCAATTACCCAGCCTCCCCCTTAGCCCAGGAGCACTGCCTCTTCCCCAGGGATCTTGCCCCAGCTCAGCGGGGAGCAGAGGCAGATGTGATGGGGAGTTAGTCTGAAGTCACTCTCTCCACCCTGCCTTTTTGAGTGGCAGCAACGTACAGAGAAGTGATGTGTAAAAAAAATGTCCCTTAAATGGAGGAGTTGTCTGAAGTGGGGCTGGTTTTCACAGCACAGTCATTTTTTGGATAAGAAAGCCTGAAATGAGAAAACTCCTAATGCAGAACAAAGCAGAAGAGCCTGCCGCAACAGCATATGTGAGTCAACTCAAAGCGCCTCGCAGACAGCCTGCCTTGTTAAAATCAGTCCCTTGGTGCGGGGGGATTAGCGCTCTGCAAACTTCCCATCCCAGCCTGCCTGCATTTTTACTTTCCCTGCTGCTCGTTCTCTTGCTGATCTTCCTCCCTTCGTTCCTGGGGGGATTTCCTGCACATAATGGGGGCCACTCCTATGGCTAAAATGATGGAGAGTTTTTCCTTTGCTTTGGCAGAAAAATAAGTCACTTGTGCAGGGAGTGCAAAGAGGCAGATAACACTCTCTGGAACAATGCCCCCTGCCTCGTCCACACACTGGGTGTTTGGGGAAGAAGCAGGGAGACCATGGCAGAGGTAAGTGTGTGGGAGTCCCAAGGGTCATGTCTTTCCTGCTCTTCCTCCAGGAAGTCCTGCCTGGTTTACCTACTTTGTAGAGTTGAGGCCTCCACTCTGGGGTTCTGAGCAGCAGACACAACTATTCACACTTTCTGCCCCAGGGGTTGTGCAGTCCCCAGGACTTGCTGACTGTGCACTGCCCAGGCCACTACCTGTCAGTGTGGCTTGTGGGCTATGAGAAGCATGTCTAAGATGAACCAGCCAGGCCACACCTAGGAGGAGGTTCCGGCCCTCCCTTCCCCCCACTGTTCCCCTGCCACTCTGGGCCAGCTGGGGCAGGACAGGCTGGCTGGCCTGGGTGCTGGAGCACAAAACCTTTTCCTCTCCCTGTTGGTTGAGCCTCCCCACGCTATGGCCTCTGAGGGGTAAGTGGGAGAGGCCAGGCCCAGGGGAGGGCCAATTATCAGGGCCGTACTGCCACACACTGCTGTGGATGCATTTTCTCCAGTGGAGAAGTCCTCTTTGGGGAGGGACAATTTGTGGGGAGCTCAGGGCAGCGTAATTTATGGGCCTCTGTCTTCCCCGGTTCGGAGTGAGGTGGCTAGGTTTAATTTACTTAGCTGGGTTTGAGCTGGGCTCATCACCAGAATGGGCCTGGAATCCTGGTAAAGGAGGCAGAGCGTGGCCAGAGATGACAAGCTCTAAAGTTACTCCATTTGGATCCTTTGGTTAGAGATGTCTTCCAGTTTGAAATTCAAACCCACTTATTTCTCTTAACAAGAATCCAGCCCACCAGCTACAGGGTTCTGCTCATACATTTCATAGGAATAATTGAATGGAGTTCCAATATCACAGCCCAATGCTCTCCAAGGCGGATCCAGCCACATCACATTTTCCCCGCAAGGGAAGTGAGCATGTTCACAGTAGAAAGAAGCCGCCAGACTGGGCAGCTACCGACAGCGGCCCAGCTCCGCTCCGCAGTGCCTTGCTGGCCGAGATTCAGGGGATGCAGGCCGCTGGGCTAAGGACATGGAGGGCTTTGCAAAGTAGGGGGTCAGGGTAGCAGATGATTCCTAGGTGGTACATAGGTCTCAGCGGGGCATGGCTCTATGTGATTTGAATGGATGATCAGTTTGAAGCTGAAAGGGACCATGAAGTACTAACACTTCAGTGGTAGCATCAATCATAATGATAATTAGGACAGACACCTTATTATTTTTGTCCTGACATGAGGATATGCTTATTGACTTTTTTTTTTTTCAAGAGAGAGAAGAAGGAAGAGAGAAAGAAACATCAGTGTGAGAAATGTTGGTCAATTGTCTCCCGTATGCACCTTGAACAAGGATTGAACCCGCAACCTAGGGATGTGCCCTGATCAGGAATCACCCCCCACCCCCCCAACCTTTTGGTGTATGGGACAGTGCTCCAATCACCTGAGCCACCTGGTCAGGGCAAGACAGCCCCCTTAGTTCACAGTTCAGGGAACTGAGGCTGTGAGAGACTAAGCTGTGCTATTCACGACAGACCCTGGCCCAGTTTTTCAGACTTTCCGAGCACAGAGGGAAGACCCTGGTGAAGCAGTCCATGAGCAGATCCCTTGAACGGATCTGAAGCACTGGCCCGGAGGGGGCCATGAGGAGATCTTCCCCACCAGCTACCCGATCTGGGTAAGCCTGTGTCAGCTTCACTCTCCATATTTAATAGGGAAACATGAAGTAAACATTTTTGAATAAAATGGCAAAGACTTGGGTTCTCCAAGTTGCAATTGCTCAGTTTAACATATTTCACTGGCACTTCTCAGGAGTGAACTGTGGTCTAAGGGTGCTCACTGCCCTGGCCAGTGTGGGGATCCTCACACCTGCCTGGTTCCCTGACACTTCGTTTATGACACATGAACGAGAATCCACCCAGGGGAGAGGGCTCAGCAGAGTGCTGCAGGTTATCTGCATGGTCGCCCCCAGAGCACCCTCACCTGCACAGGCAGAAGCTTCCCCACTCAGCACAGGCAGCTATTTGAGCTCAGAATGACCAGAAAGATCAGAATGGCCAGAACCAGGGTGGGCTGCTGGCTGTGGGTGGCCTGGACATGAGCCCTGTGGCTTTCCTCCTGCGAATCTTATGTGGCTGAGCAGCGTGTACAGTGTTTCTGCACTGTCCCCTCAGTGGTTCTTGCTTTTGTCAGCCCTTAGTGGCAGGCCTTCAGGTGACCCACCTGTGAGAGGTGCAGGGCCATGTGAACAGAGGACCAGTGCATTTCTAGCCAATGTGGCCAAATAGGAACCAGAGAGGGGATTTATTCCCGGGGATGTGTGTAAGCATTCCCTCACCTCTCTCCCTTTCTTCCTTCCTCTTTCTTTCTAGAGCTCATGTAAAGTCATCAGGAAGCCCTGGGCGGGTTTGGTGCTGGTGCTGGGGCTTTAGCTGCACCTTGTTGGGGCTAGCGGTGACAGGTGCTGGGCACTGGAGGAACACTGCCATCCCCACAGGCCTAGGCGCGGAGGCTCTGGGCATTTGTCCAGGGCCATCAGAGAAGCTGTGTGGCCCACTGTCGGCAGATTAAATGATTACAAAGGCAGGGAAAGTGTCCCAGGAGGCCATTGTGATCCCTTTCCCCCCAGAGGATCACTGTTATCCTTTGGTTACTTAACAAAGCCAATGCTGCCTTCACTCTTCAATCCCAAACTGTGATGTTGACTACTTCAAAAAAGCGGAGTGAATATTATTCCAATATTTATCTTAGCACAAGACTAACATTTCAGGGCCTGTGCCCATAACTCACATGTTGATGGGGAACACATTGTGTGAATGTGGTGCAAATATATACAAGGGGGAAGTTGCTTATATTTAATAGGGAAACATGAAGTAAACATTTTTGAATAAAATGGCAAAGACTTGGGTTCTCCAAGTTGCAATTGCTCAGTTTAACATATTTCACTGGCACTTCGCAGGAGTGAACTGTGGTCTAAGGGTGCAGCAGGGTTAAGGTCAAGTTCTTATTTCCAAGGATGCCTCTCAGAACCCGAGTCCCTGATTTCATGTTCCTGGCATAGATGGGCTCTTACTGGTCTAGAAGCTAGTCTGTGGCTCTGCAAGTTCAGCGTAACACCTTGTTCTCCCTACATGTTTACTTCTGCTCGAAGGCTCATGAGTGGCGGGAACCCTTACAAAGGCTCGTGGGCAGAGGAGAGAGGCTCCTTGTTAATGGCAGTTGCCTTGAGGCTGCTTTCCAGGAGCCTCACTCAACCAAAAGCCCGCCCTCCCTGTGGCAGCCCCTGTATGGAAAAGCGAGGTGTGGGCCCTGTGGTCTTGCTCTAGGAATTCCTATGCAATGGAAACCGAAGCTGCTGCTGGCATCTGGCATCATGCAGAAAGGCTTGCAGGCCTGATATCAACACTCAGGTCCTGCCTGTACAAATGTGGGGCCTTGACACTGGCAGGCTCTGTGCCTGTCACTGCTGCAGGATATGGACCTGTGGGCACTTGCAGTTCCTTTTGGAATTCTCCAGCCTCTGTGTCTGGCTGGGGAAGCAGTTCCGGGGATGCTCCTGGGATGATTTGTCAGATGACAGGTCCATAGAGGAGGAGGGCTTCGGTGCTGCTGGTTCCTGGGGCTTCAGTTTCAGGGTTAAATGTCTTCCCTGCAAGCAAACAGCCATGTGACGTATCCAAAGTGTCCTTGCTTCACTTGGAGTCATCCCCGTGCATCTGTTCATGATCACCATCTTGCTTCCCCAGATTTCATTTCCTCTCTGCTGTGCTTTGTCCCTTTATGGGCTTCCTGAGATGGCAGAACCATATAGCCCTTGGGTGCCCTACTTTCCCTGGGATGGAAATAAAGTGACATCCAGAAACTGGAGGCGGTAGGTAGGGAGGGACCTGGAATCTCATTGGTTCAATTAGCAAAACTGACCAGCACCAGCTGTGTGCCGGACCTGCACGTGTGATGGGAGGTGGATGGCAGGCAGAGAGGGAGGTGAAGTTAGGCTAGTGCTGGTTGCTAAGGTAACACATGAATAGGACAGAATAGGACAAATTCAGAGGTGTTTGTTTCAGAGATTCTGTTCTTTGGGCTAGTGGTTATAATGATTAACTTGACAATTAAAAGATTATAAAGCTAACATAGTGCTTATAAATATGCCAGAAGCTATTCTAGGAACCTTATAAGTTTTAATTCACTTAACCTTCCTAGCTAGTAAGTCTATCAGGTCTGATACCCACCTTACAGCAATGGATAATAGCATCTTGACCGACAGCCAGAGTGGGAGCTGGCTTCTGACCCCAGGCAGTCAACTCCAAGACATGTATATATTCATACAAAGAAGTGGACGCTGCCCTGGCCGGTGTGGCTCAGTGACTAGAGTGTTGGCCTGAGCACCGAAGGGTTGCAGGTTCAAGTTCTGGTCAAAAGTGGGCACGTGGATTGTAGGTTCAATCTCCTGGGATGCATATGGGAGGCAGCCAATCAATGTCTCTCTCTCACATAAGTCTTTCTCTTCCCCTTCCTCACCTTTGTCTCTCTTTTTCACTCTCTTAAAAAAAAGCGGGGGGTGGAGGGAAGATATCCTCTGGTGAGGATTAATATAAATAAATAAATAAATAAATAAATAAAATAATAATAATAATAATAATAATAATAATAATAATGAATGAATGGAGGGGGTGCTGATCCCAGACTTCTTTCGGCTGCAGCCTTTTCCTGGAGGACCTGGTGTCTGGCTAAGGACCTGACCTGACATTTCCCCTCTGTGCCCAAAGATGGACAGGACGATGTTCAGGGCTGAGAGAACAGGTAGGATGTGGCTGCCCACTGTCCAAACCAGGGCGCAGCAGGCTTTTCTCTTGCAGAGTCAGGGGCTCAGCTTCGCTGGTGCTCCCTTCCTGCTGGCCACCTGAGGGAAGTGTGGGGCCACTGCTGCTCAGCCACGGCTCAGCCTCCTCCAAGGTGGGCGTAGAGTTCAAGCTGGAGTTAGACACTGGACAGAGGCTGAGCTGTGCTTCTCCTCTGGCTGTTTCCAGGGGCTACTCTCCAGGAAGTAGGTACTATGAAGCATCCCTCCCCTGTCTGCTGTCTGTTGTGTCAAGCTCTTGTTTTGCACCTGCCCTTACGTGATCTATTCCATCTTAAATGGAGACAGCAAGATGGCTGACGTGTGTCTAAGATGCACCCCTTTGGACATGTGTGGTGTGACATCCTATGGGAAGGAGACAGACTGCATCTCCGGCCCAGGAGGGGCAGGGAAAGGCAAGGCAGGGCAGGGCAGGGAGAGATGGCTGTAGGGGCATGTGGTGAAGGCAGAGGTGGTGGTGACATTGGAGTGAGAAACCAGTGTTTAGCACCTTCTGAATGAAGGCATCACCTAGGAAACCTCTAAAGCTTGGAAGGTGTGTGGTTTGGGGACATTTGGCCAAGGCAGACTGATTCCTCCCCTCAATAAATGCTCGGGGAGCATTGGGCTTAGGGTGGGGGCTGCAGGAAGAGTCGTTGGGAGACAGTGGGGATCCTGTGAGAAGTGCTCATGGAGAGCTTGGAACACAGCTTCCTCCCAGTGGGCTGAGGGCAGACAGTGGCAAAACTGGTGAATAAAATAATACTCAGGGCCAGGGAAGAGAGAAACTGTAGAGCTTTATACACGGTCTTTTCTGCTGCTCAGAGCCTGCCTTCTCCTGGTGTGAGTCTGCCCTTCCTGTTCTTGGCAGGGTTTGGAGCAGCCCAGTAATGTGTCATGTGTCTGGTAGCTTCTGCTCCCCAAGGAATGACTGGAGGGACTGCCTGCTGCAGCTGCTTGACCAGAAAACAGTGGAGAAGGAAGAAATAGCAGGAGTGTTTGCTAAAGTGTCCAATTTCTTGTTTCCCTGAAAGGGACCCATTTGGGTGCTGTGTTGATGCTGAAGGAGGATATAGGTGGTGGCTTCGTGGTGTGGCGTGACACCATGTCTCAGCTATGGGGGCGTAGAGGTTGGGTTGGGTGATGTGGTGACTGGCCTTCAAGGGTAAAAATACCTGGGTAAAGGACAGGTAGGGGTGTCTCATTTTAGGTGACCTTTGAGAGAGAAAAAAACAGTTTTTTGTTTACCAATAGGATCACTATTGCCATGGAAACAGCTGGAGGGAAGTGAAAGTAGTTGGAAGAGGGAGGGTGTGTGCTGATGGTACTTCCTTTTGGGGAGGTGCCACGGCCAGAACTGAGGGGTGTCCCTGTCCCCTCTGTGTTTTTTCTGGGATCTGGCCTCTGCATGGCTGATCCCTTCAGGTGTGGAGCTTAATGCCCTGATGGCCTGTTCTCCTGAGCTGCTGGCCCAGCCCCCCTGTTTTCCATCACCTTGCTGTTTGTCCTTCTCCAGGTGGTCCTGGATCCTCAAGCTCAATGCTGTGTCTACCCAGTGCCAGAGTGATGGGGGCTCTACTATGGCTCATCACTCTGTAGGACCCTCTTCTTCCCAAGGGAGGGTTTTCTGGAGCATGGTCTGTGGGGGACCAGTGGTACCCATGATGACTCTACGAGGCCCGTCAGAACTTTTCTTGAAGTTGATAGTTATGATTATGTTTGATGTATATTAGAAGATGTTAACCAACACGGGAGATTTTAGATATTAGATTTCTCAGGTGGTAGAACCAGGGATGAGACCCTGCATGGGTGGGTGTTAGTAGAGTATGCTGGTAAGAGTGGGGCCCCAGTTCAAATCCTGGCTCTGTCACTCACAGACTCTGGGGTACTGGGCTTGTTGCTCACTTTTCCTGTCTGATTCTGGGATGGGCTCTCCCTTTAGGGTTGTTGTGAGAATTTAGTAAGGTAAGGTATGGGATGTCTTTAGAAAGTGCTTGGTATGTAATGCCTACTCTGTTAGTCTTAGCTAATATTATTACCGTTATTACTGTTGTTAATATTATTTAAAGAAAGATACTGAACAAATAGTAGCAAAGGTGGTGTGCAAATAGCCAATCCCAAAGTCAGTGTTCTTTCTGCACAGACAACCCTGGGTTCCTATTTCAGCTTTGCCCTTGCTCTCTGACCCCTCAGTTTACTCATCTGTATAATGGGGAATGTAATGCTCACCTGGCAGAGTTGTGAAGTTAAACATATGAGGCCCATCTGGCATAGTGACTGACCGGTAGGAGGCACACGGTAGCAGCTTTTGTGATGTTATCAGCATTGGTGGTGCTGCTACATATTCCCTGTGAACTCCTGCGGGATGAGGCAGTATTCAGTGAGCTTTGGTGTGAGATGTGCCTAGAATGGAGAGGATGTTCAACAGACTCAACGGGGTCTATTCTGACCTGAGGTGCAAAGCAGGTGGGGTTGCTGCCCAAGGAGTTCAGGTCACTTCAGGGAGAGACACCTGAGAATGGGCCAGGAGCAGGATAGTGTTGGGATTTCAGGTTCTCTGGAGTCTGAAACCAATTCTGCGGGAAGTTGAGAAGAGGCAAGGCAAGATGGGTGTTTGAGTCTAAGTCCCTTGCTTAGCTCCTCTGGGCCACCAGGGCTCCGGCCGGCCCTCTCCAAAGATAGTCTTCTCTGTGTTTCACCGGTACTACCTGGGAGCCCTAAGAGGTGGGTGTTCTTCCCAGTTTACAGATGAAGAAACTCAGTTTCAGAAACTGTAAGTGACTGTTGTTATTACTCGTTGTTAATGTCATTTAAAGGACCATAATGGTAAATGAATTTCACCTCAGGACTTTTTAATTCCAAAGTCCATACTCTTAGTCTCTTTCCATAGCTTTTATTTTTCTCATGGTCTTCACTATATCATGATTAAAAAAAAAGGCGAGAGAGGGCTTCCTTTCTTCCTGACCCTGGACCTCATTGCCCTCAAGGCAAGGATGGGGTGTGGGGATGGTTCTGGCACTTAGCCCTTCCCTTTGGTCGGTGGCCACAGACCTTTTGCCATCATCATGGACCCTGTTAAACGTGGCCCAGTGAGCAGGGCTCTGCTCGGGTTCCCGTGTGATGCGTCTGTGACTCTGGAAGTTCTCTCTTTGTGGGTGAGACCTGGTGATGATGCAGCCCTCTCGGGAGCCTGGCCTGGGCCCACGATGACATGTCATGGTGGCAGCACACGGACACCCCCCATCCTCCCGGCCAGTGGATACATGACCTGCTTCTGACTCCCAGGAGCACCTTTCTGAGGGACCTCTCACATCCTCTGAGGGCACATGGCTTGTCTCCTTCCTTCTGCTGCCAGCTCGGGGTCCTGTGCAGTCATCAACTTCGAAAGGAGGTTGTGATGAGGTGAGGGGTGCAGTCTGTGTGGCCGGGTTTCACCCTGTGCAGCCCCACACTTGTGAGACCCTGAGCAGGTTGATCCCTCTCTCTTGGGTCTCCACCTCCCCCTCTGTAGAGACGGGTGGCGAGTCCTGCCCAGCCTTTGACCAGTGTTACTTGGAGGACTACCGAGATTAGGGAGTGAAAAGTTGCTGGTTTTAAATTGAAGAGCGTACACAGTGTCACCTTTAGACACCTTCTATGATTCCTCCCACTGGTAGGGTGGACACACAACCTCCGTGGTCCCCTGTTAGCATTGTCATCACACTGGAACAAAAATGCCCCTCTGTAGGGTTATGTTCCACCCACCTGAGAGCTTGTGAGGCCAGGAGCTGTGCCTTAATCAGTGTTGATGGCACAGTGCTGACACTCAGTAACTATTTGTTGAGTCAACAGGTGATTGGATAAATCCGTTTCTAACCCGGGGAATGGGCTGGATGTACCCCCGGGTCTGTCTCATCTCTCAGTGAGGAAAAGACTCCTTCAAAGAATGGAATGTGAGGAATCAGAGATGCTGCTTTCTTAATGTTCTCTGGCTGGTCCATGGGGAGATCTGGTGTGGCTTGATCCTGAACCCAAACTGTCTCCATGACAGGGTTCCTTTAAGTATGGCTGCTTCTTTTTTTTGTCTGGTGGGATAGATGGAGAAGCTTTGTCCCAGCCATCCCAGGGCTCGCTCTGATTGCACTGACTTTTTCATGTGCCCTCCTCTGAACCAATTGCTTGGCCAGGGGAAGGCCGTGTACTGATTGGCTAGATATTGGCTTGTGCTCCACACTCTGTGGCATGAGAGTAGATGGGTCCTTCAAGAAAATTAAGGATGTTGCTGGAAGAAGGGGAAGTGGATATGGAGGGAAATGGAAGGCATTTCATCATACATAAAAACTTAGTTAAAAATAAAAACAAACACTATTATCATGGCATCAATTCTGGGCTCCTTCAAGCTAAAAAGATGTTTTTCCCTACATTCCGTGCGCACATGCCTAGCCAGAGCCAAATTGCCCCCAGATGCTGGCTCCCTGGCTTCACTGGGGACTGGCTGTTGGCACTGGGTTCTTGGGTACTTTCTGGCTTAAACATCCATCTCACTCATGGGGTGTCATCTCAAGGGGCCTTGGAGGTCGTCTGTTCCAAATGTTCAGGTGAGCAAACCAAAGCTCAGAGAGGTGAGGGCATAACCAGGATCAGAACCAGGATCAGAGCCAGGTGTCCCGGCCCCATCTGAGCTCTCTTCCTTATCCCTCCCCCACCATCTCTCCAAGGCCATTTTTACTTTGAGAGGAGATTTTAGAGCTGCAGACAAAGGCAGCAGAGAGTCTCGAGGAGGCCAAGAGGCAGAATGTCGCCCCATAGAACAACCCCATCTCCAGACACAACCCTGGGCCTTGGCCTTGGGAGCCCAGCCCAGGGTCTGCAGTTAGGCCTCCCGCTTCCAGAAGGTCAGCAGCATGCCGGCCAGCCTTTGATTCCTCTTCTTTGGACCAAGTGCTCACGGTTTCTAAGAGTGACCATTATTTGCTGCGTGTCTGGGAATGTATGTTTTTCACACGTGCAGCCCTTCCAGGAAGGTTTAGCCTGGGGATGAAGCAGACAGACTCTACACCCAGGGCAGATACCAATCATTTTTACAATTGTTTGCAACAGGAGAGGAAACATGAGCTTAACAGTTCTGTTGAGGATGGATTTGGGGGAGAAACGCGAATGAATTGTCAACAGGATGGCTTCTGCTTTTATCCTGGGATTTGCTGCCGTTCTCTGCGATCTGGCTGCCCTGCGCAGAGCCCCCGGATTTACAGACATTCCTTGCAGGTGCAGTCCCAGGGGCTGTGCCCGGCATCTGTGCAGGAGACTCTGTCAGGTGTGTTGGGGAGGGAGCACACTCCTCAGGGGACTTTGGGAGCCCCCACACTTCCCAAGTGAGAGGCTCAGACCTGAACCAGCGCCCATCGGCCTCCTGAGTTGGTCTAAGCCCTCCTAATGTTTTCAAAAGCCCTAGAGAGCAGGAACCAAGAGGAATAGCCTTGTCAGCTTCCCGCCAGGAGGAAAAAAAAAAAAAAGACCCTGCTCAGAAATCCATTTGCGGGAAGTTTGAAGTTTGAAGCCTTCCAGCTGCAGACTGGCGGCCTGGGTGGTCGAGCGGGTGGGACGGGTGTCCGGGAGAGGAGCATGGGGCAATTGGGAGCAAGGCCAGGAGGGAAGTTGCATTGAACAGCAATGGTGGATTTTCCATTAGCTGGACCTGGGTTCGAGTCTTCCTGAGGTCCTGAGGTGGTTACAACTTACTCAGCCACTCTAAACCTCAGTTGTATTTATCTGTAAAAATGGAGATAATATCTCATTGGTTATTCAGAGGATTCAATGGGATGGCGTGTGTGAGACTTGGTACAGAGCTTGGTGCAACCAATGCAGGTGGTGGTGGCTGTTATTCATCACAGTGGTGGTGCTGAAGGTGCTCCCAGTCTCCTTCAGCATTTCTCAGCGATACCCCATAATCCACACAAAAAGTGTGTATCCAAACAAGTTCCTAGTCTCCCTCCTAAGCAAATAGCCACCTTTCAGTTCCTGTTTTATGGAAATTCAGGAGCCATCACTGACTAATATTGATACAGGTCATATTTCAAAAATGATGTGCCGCTTTCCCAACAGCAGGCAGCTCTGAGTGGAAAAGGACCCTGAACCCAGGGTACATGATTCCTAGTTGAAGGAGGAGGCAGTGGGTGCTGGTTATACACACACCTGGGTGGTAAAAGCGGGGACAGGTGGAAAGGCCTATGGAGGGAAGCAGAAATGGGGGCACAGGGTGGTTTCCCATATTCCACCCCAATAATTTATTTTTCTAAAAATTAATTAGAAAAAGCAAGGCAGGGCAACAGAAGTCATCAGTGGTCAATCTCAGGGGTCTGGGCGCCTATGTTTTTGTATATGTGACACAGTGGCTATTCCTCTGCTGATGGTTTTATTCCATCTTATAGAAGAGGTGGCTCAGTTAATTTTTCCAGATCCCTCAAGGAGAGCAGAGTTGAAACTCAAACCGGGCCTTCCCAGTTTCCAGGAGCACAAGGTGGATGGGTGTGTGTGTGCCGTATCTTGACACTCAGGCCTTGAGAGGCCCAGAGACCTCAGCTGGGAAGGGGTAGCCTGGGGATCCTCAGAATGTCTCTAGGACCCTGCTGAGAAGAAAAGTGCCTGGGGGACTGGGGGTACCAAAGGTCTGGCGTTTCCAGGCCCTGTGTGTTCATTCATGCCCGTTGTGCCCACTGCATCAAGGCAATACCTTGGAGAGACAATTCTCCAGGAAATCCTGGCAGTCAACACGTGGCCTCACCTGGTGAATGGTGAGACCACTGAGTGGGTGGTCTTCTGTGGTGAGGGGTGTGCCAGGGCTTAAGTGAGGGGAGACCAAGGAAGATGGGCCTGGGAGGAGCCACCTGGGCTGGCACACAGATTGTGGCATGCTCCTCTTCACTGTTAGTGCCTGGCCTTCCCGTTGAGGATATGTTCCTCTATCCCCACCCTCTGGTCTTTGTGGGCTTCTTTCTGGCGCTAACTATGGTTACAATATTGTTTTAAACTTAAAAAAAATATTTTTATTGATTTCAGAGAGAAAGGGAGAGGGAGAGAGAGAGAAACATTAATGATGAGAGAATAATTTGATTGGCTGCCTCCTGCACGTCCTACCCGGGGGATCGAGCCCACAACCCAGGCATGTTGCCCTGACTGGGAATTGAATCGTAATCTCCTGGTTGCATAGGTAGACGCTCAACCACTGAGCCCCCATGCTGGGCTGCTGTTCTTAATCTTCTGATTATTTGGTCAATAGCAATCCCGACACTAGAATATAAGAAACATGAGGCCAGGACCTAGGTTGAGTTTGTTCAGTGTGTAGCTAAGAACCTAGCGCCATGCTTGGTATTCAGTATTTCATTCATTCTTTCATCTGTGCAATGTCCATTCATTGAGCAGCCTGCAGGAGCACCACCCCAAACCACTCACTCTGTCATAAGCCTCTAGGCCAGCTGGTCCTCTTGCTTTATGCCAGGTGCTGTGCCAGGACTGGGGTGCAGCTGTGAGCACTGGAGTTGGGTTCCCCGTTCCTGGAGCTTACTATCTAATACATATAGGAGCTTAACACATGTGGGCTGAATGAGTGATTGAGTGAAAAGTCCAGGGATCTTCTGGTGGGGACAGGGTTGGCTCTGTTATTTTCTCTGGATAGTGGGCGCAGGACTCCAGGGCTCCCCCTCCTGAAGGTGGTCAAGACCAGAGAGCTCTTCTCTCCTCTGATGAAAGGGGCTGGCGGGGAGCCCGGGGCTTGCTCGCTCAACCTGTTGGGGTTTCAGATTTGTTCCATCTGAGCAGTCAATTAATTAGTAATTGGAGCTACCCATCATCCCGAGCTCTTGCTCCAGTTGCCGGGTGCCCCTCCTTCCTCCTTTCCATTCGCTCAAATTGAGCAGCCCGGTTCTGTGATATCATTTGAAACCTGGCCAAGAAGCAATTAATGTGCTGTTTGCTGACAAGGGTTTGCTGCCGCTCCAGGAGCAGGGGCTGCGGATGGGAAGGCCCGGCTGGGGAGAGGAGACTGAGAGCAAACAAAGGTGCGGATGGAGGTGCTGCTACTGGTCTTTCCACAGCGCCAAGGCCGGGAGGAAGCCGCCCTCCCTCTCCTTGGACATTCTCTTGCCCCTCCCTGCCTGGCTCCGAGGGAGGTGGAATGGGACGGATTTCCTGGGAAGTCTGATGGCGGTCACCAGTTACTGAGCTCTGACCACGTGCCAGTTGCTCCGGGTTTATGAGCCCATTTAATCCTCATAACTCTGAGAGAAGGGTGTCATGAGCCCGATGTATAGGCAAGGAGACTGAGGCACTGGAAATGAAGGGGCTGGCCCCAGATGTCTCAGGGGAATGATCTGAGCGTCTGGAAAAGCCTGCCTGTTCAGGCAGATGCCCAGTGAGGATAGGAAGAGTCCTCCCCTGGGCCTACCGCCAGGTCACTGTGACTTGTCAGAGGGCACAGGGCTTGATAAATGGCATTGCATAACCAGTGGCTGCCTCTGGAGGGTGGTTAGGTGGAATCTGCTGGAGTGGGCTGGCCTAGAGGCTTATGACAGAGTGAGGGGTCTGGGGTGCTGCTGCAGAGCAGAGCCCCCATGCCCATCCCGGTGGTTAAACCTATGGCAGGGGATTCTCACAGGAGCCCCTGCAGATGGAGCCCCTTATCTGAGGCACCCAGTACCCTGCCTTCCCACCCTTCTCAGCAGCTTTGGAGCCAGCCTGTGGAGTGTCCTATCTGCCCTGCAGTTGACTCATCCTGGGTGGAATTATGTATAGAAACTAGTCAACAGAGGCCATTTCCAGGACCACAGGCAGCGCTCTGCGGGCACTGTGCAGGTGCCATGCCTGCCCCAGGGGTCTTTCTAGGACATAGTACTGGCCTTCATGGCTGTGCTTCTTGGGGGAAGAGGACTGCTCACTGCAGAGCAATAAACCCTGGTTGGGAGAGCAAGATCTGGCCCCTGCCAGCTTGCCAGGGACTCCTGCACGGTTCCAAGTGGAGACCCTAGAACCTGAAGTGCTGGTGCTCCCCCACCCAGCCTTTTGTCAAGCATCCCATGTGCCAGGCACAGTGTTGGGCACTTGAGGATTTGGGGAAAGTAGTACATGGGTGCTAACTCCGGCAGTAGTGGCAGGAAGAATCTAACAGATGGAGGTAGGCGTGAGAAATGCTGTCCCACAAAAGTGTTCATGTGTTGATTTCTTAAAGTAATATGGACACTTGGACACATGCCCTTAGATGCTGAAGGTCCAACCTTTCTCTGGAGAGCAAGAGTTGTCTCCTCAACTAGGACATAAGCTTTGTTGTCTTACCTCAAAAACTAGGTGGGAAGGCATTCCACTATAGCAACAGTGTTGGCACAGTGCCTGGCAATAACTGAATGAATGAGAGGGTGATGAGAACCACTGAAGGTTTTTGAGCAGGACAGTGACACAATTAGAGAGTGTCCTGATCTTGTGATGAACTGGAAAAGATGAGACTTTTCCAAAAGCTGTTGAGAATCTGAGGTGATGAGGGCCTGGTCAGGGAGGACCGTGGTCATGGAGAAGATGAGCCCTCTGCCTGATGCCTCTGGGTTCTCTCTCCGTGTGTCAGGGACAGATCTGTCCACCAGGCGGGGCCTTTCTGAGAATAGGGATGGCTGCTTTCTTCTCTCATATATCCTGTCTGGCACCTCGTGCGTGGCCAGCTCCAGTAGGTACTCAGTGGAGAGGTGCTGGCTGGTCATATGCTGGGTTTTTACATGGCCACACTTAACATCAAGGGCACAGGTAAGTGAAGTCCTACCACATGGCCAGGAGAACCAGAAACATCTGGTAGGCAGGACTAGGGAAAACCAGAGGAAGTGCTTGTTTACTGGATGGAATCTGGAGTCAATGGTGAAACAGGCTTGTGAGCAGTAAGAGCATCATCATAGACTAACAGGTGCCAATGGTGCTAATGAAAGCAAAGAATGAAGCTGAGCTTGGACCTGGGTGAAGGTAGTCACCATCCAAGGTACCTCTATCCCTGGACCCAGGAATCCTGGTAAAACCTAGGTGGGAAGGCATTCCCAATGGGTTCTCTATCATTCTTTCTTTTCAACCAGCGATGGGAGCCAGACAGAACAAGTTATAGAGAATGACTTCATGTTCTTTTGCTTCCAAGATGATGACCAAAGCCTGTTATTTAACTGGTCTAAAGTGATGGTTACCATGGGGATCACTTCAGGCACTGTCTCAAGGGCCTACCACAGGGTCTGACGCATAATAAGTGCTTAGCTAATGGGAGCCATTGTGATGGTGTTGATGGTGATGGTGGAAGTCATGCCGAGAGAAAGCTTGGGTCTTGGAACCCTGAAGGAGTCAGATCAGAGTGAGAGTAACTCTCTGGATTAGCTGCCAGTGCACCTTCTTCTCCCAGCCCCTCTGGGGACTGCTGTGTGGCCTGTAGCACACAGCCACGGGAGCAGGCACCTGGCACTGCTGCGGTTGTCTGTGGCCTTTCAGAGGACAGGTTGGCAGACTTGCTTAGGGTGACTTTTGTGCTCTCTTGGCCTGTCCAACTAGATGACCACACCATGGACTTACCTGCCCTTCAAGATTGCCCTGTTTCCCAGCTGCTCTGGCTATTGCTGGACAGGTTGGCCAGAAACTGGCACATGGAGGGAAGGGAAGTCACTGACAATTTTGGGTTCTGGTGTTTGGCCAGGATCTGCATTTAGCCCTGTGCCAGGCTGAAGTCACCAGGTGAGCCCAGTCACTAGGCACAGAGGTGGCGAGAGGGAAGAAAGGTCTTGGGAGACCAGGCAGCCATTGTTGGATGGCTTATCTGGATTAGGCTTTTAATGTGCAGGGAAGAAAGGAATCTGGTTTGTCGCAACTGGGGCATCAGGCTAGAAACACAGTTGGTGTTCCTGGCAATCCTTGGCACTCTCCAAAACTTATTTGTTTCTTTTCCAAGACACATCCAGGTGCTCTCTGTTATGAAAACAAGTGGTGACACAGAGCCTGAAATGGGATAAACAGATTAAAAATAACTGGATTTAGGCGGCTTGGCACTGAATCTAGTGTGTGGGCTGTCACTGTTCAGATGAGGGGTGAAGGTAGTCACCATCAAAGGCAACTCTAACCCTGGAGCTATGTGGGACTTGGGGGTGGGTGTGGCTTAGCCCCTCTTCCCTATCCCCACTTTTACCACCATGCAGCGGTGGGCTGCCTGAGGCCCCAAGATGGGGTGTGGTGGGCCCGGATGTGAGTGAGGCAGTTTATGTCTGTTTGTAGGAAGCTGGGCCAATGTTTGGACATCTTTATGGTTTGGAAGTTTTTGGCCTCACCCAGAGGCACCACAGTTGCATCAGAATTTGAAGTCCTCTCTTCCGTGGCCCATGTAGAAGGAGAGAGGAGCAAAGGGAACAAATCCAGAATCTCCCAGGACTCCAGAGTCGGGGAAATAAGGCGCCTTTCTTGCTTCCAGGCTGCTGCTTCGGACCACCTTCTGCCTCATGCAGGGATTTACACGACACATTTGGAGGCTGATCTGTGCAGGGCCTCGTGGGTGGCTTTTCATGACTGGGTGACATCACAGGAAAAGACCCAGTCAGAGGAAGGCTCACTATGGGTGGGAAGAGAAGAGCTGCATGGTTTAGGACCTCACGTACACTCCCGTTGTCAAGCTGAGTCTTTGCTTTCATTAGCACCATTGGTGCCTGTTAGTCAATGATGATACTCTTGCTGCTCACAGACCTGTTTCACCATTGACCCCAGGATTCCATCCAGGAAACAAGCACTTGTCCTGGTTGTCTAAGTCCTGCCTACCAGATGTTTCTGGCTCTCCTGGCCATATGGCAGGACTTCCCTTCCCTGTCCCCTTGATGTTAAGTGTGGCCATGTAAAAACCCAGCATGTGATCAGTCTGACTCTCCCTCTGGCATAGAACTGCAGAGAATGGCTGATCCATGTGCTCTGGCCCCCGAATGAGGATCAAGGTAGAAACCCCAGCTCACCCACGACTGATGTGTAATGTAAAGAGGAAGCAACCCTTTGTAGGTTTAAGCCCTGGAGACTTCAGTTTGTTTGTTACTAGAGCATAACCTTGCCCATCCCGATGGTACTAGAGGGGAAAATACCCCCATGCTTAGCCTCGAATAAAAACCTAAGCACTTCTGGTTGGCCAGTGTGGCTCAGTGGTTCAGCATAGGCCCAGGCATCAAGAGGTATCTGGTTTGATTCCTGGTTGGGGCATGTAGGAGGCAGCTGATCGATGTTAATGTTTTTTTTCTCCCTTCCTTTCTCTCTAAAAATCAATAAAAATATATTTAAAACAAAACAAAACAAAACAAAAACCTAAGCACTTCTAATGGTAGCAGATGGCCTTTTCACTTCACCTTCTTACTCACTAAGGACAAACTACACTGGCCTTTCTGTTACTTGGACAAGCTACTCTTATCCCACCTTAGATCCTTAGCACATTCTGTTTTCTCTGATTAAAACACACTTTCTCCAGATTTTTTCATGGAAAAAAACTGTCACTCAGATCTCAGCTCAAAAGTCATCTCTTAGATTTTTCCTGACCACCCAGTCTACGTGCTGCCTCCCCTGCTCTACTATACTTTATCACATTACTGTATTTATCTTCATTGCACTCAGTTTATTTGCTTACATGTTTCCCCTTCTAGAAAATCTGCTCCATGAAGACCAGGACCCCAGTTTTCTCTCTGTGTTCCCAGTGTGCACAACAGTGTGGGCCCAAGGTAGAGGCATGTGTGATGAGAATGTGGATTGGAGGTTGTGCGAGGCACAGGGATTTATTGCTGTGTCCTAAGGGTGGGAACTTTTAAACCTACTTGTTCAATGCTGACAATGAAGTGGGAGCTTAATAACTATTTGCTGGGAGAATGAGCTCTGGTCGGGACAGGGGGGTGGAGATTGTGCCATTTAGAATCTGGAAGAAGACTGTGTGATCTCCAAGGGTGGGGGACCATGCCCCCAGCCAGCTGTCTATGCAGGGAGCAGAGAAGGTATCATGGTTCCTCTAGATAGGAAGAGAGTTATTAGGTGATTGTCACCTTATCTCAATTCATGTGGCATCAGGGTCCAGTGAGCTGAGGGAGGAGGCATGACTGGCTGGACAGGCCTCCCAGGCTGCAAGGCAGAGGATCTGTTGCTGATCTGGAAGCTGTGAGAAGCCAGGAGCCCTGGGAAGAGGGCTAGGACCTTGGAGCAGGTGGCTCGGTGGGGCTGGGTGGGAGAAGGGAAAGAGGCTCCCAGGCCTGTCCTGCTTGGCCCCTGTCTTTCTCCTTCTCAGAACCTACCTGCCCTGGGCCTTACGAGGCACTAGCTCTTCTCTGTACCTGGAATTCCCTTTCCCACGTGGTGACTTGCTCTGGTGACTTGAAGTCACTCCGAGTGTGGCCTCCTCTGGGAAGTCTTCATTGACCACTGAAAGTTGGCAGCACCCTCTTCCATGCTCCTCGAATCCTTGGCTCAGCTTTGTGGGGGCGCTTGTCTCACTGACCCAAGTCCCCTTCTCACTGGCTTCCAACCAGATGGACAGGACCGGGCTCTTATCTTCCCTCTGTCTCCTCACTTACCGCCCAGCATGTGGCTGCTACCATCATCAATGGTTACTGTTGATGAGGGATTTGGTATCTTTTGGTAGCTGAAGGGCTCTCAGCTGGAAAAGGAGGCCATCTGATTGTGTCCTTGGAGGGCAGGACTCAGGTTGTATTTCAGAAGTTATGGACAGACAGATGTCGGCTCACTGTGAGGAGGAACTTTCTATCAGAGTGGCCATCTAGGGACCCGGCTACATTGGGGCCATCTCCCAGCCATGAAGGTACGAGAAAAGAGGTAGCATGACCCCCACACCTTTCCAGAAAGGAGGTGGAAGTAATAGATTTTCCAGCTCCCCATCAGATATCACTGGGCCTTGCAGACTGTAGTGTAGAGCAGATGTGACATTAGGTACTGTCAAGAGACTGAGTTACAGAGTTAGGGCCCTAGGTGTTTTCCAGATGTCAAAGGTGTGGTCTGAGGGTCCTAGGCCTCTTAGGTGCTCATGCCCTAACCTCACTGCAAGGTGTGGTTGAGAAATTTTGTCCAACTGCCTGGAGCATTGCAGATGGGAGAAGAAGGGTACCTGACGCATTCTGAGTGTGAAGACACTTGTCCCATGTCCTCTGCAGTAGGTAGTCAACCTGGGCAGGGCCGTGCCAGGCCTGGCCCTGAGTCCTTGGGAATCTCCACTCTCCTTTGTCCTGTTCTCTTCAAAGGGCTCAGGGTTCTCTTGGCAGATGGATGACCCCCTGCAGTTCTATACCTGGCTTTGGGTTTCTGAGTAGTCCTGAGGGCAGATAGAGAAAGAGGCACCCCAAGATGGCAGGTTGTAGGTATATAATGGGGACCTTCGGCTAAGTGCCTCCATGAGCCCCAGGTCCCAGGCTCTACACAAGACTGCTGTTCTTGACCCTGGGACTCAAGTCTCCTGACTATGGCTTTGGAAAAGGCCGCACCCTCTCACCATGTTGTCCCCTGACTGATTCACTCAGGGCTACCACGTGGAAGCATGTGTCCTGGGCCACCATGCCCAGCCCAATCCTAGTCAGAATTGCTAGGCCTTAGCCCCAGGACCTCCCTCTCCTGCCTTAACGTCAATTCTGTTCTTCTACCCATTTCCCCTCTCATCTGGCCATCCCTACCCCCTGGCAATACCTCTCTTGCCCATCTAGTAGCTTTTGCTCACTGCATGCTTGCAGCAAACCCTTGCTGTGCAGACTTCTAGAAGAGGGGGATGTACTGTACTCAGTGGATGTTTTCAGAAAGAAGGCACCAGTCACCATCTCCCCTCTGATGGCAGGGCCAGTGCTGCTTCGTCCCCATGCCAGCGTGTGCTCAGCCTAGGGCCACACATGCAGTAGAAGGCCAATCATACCTCCTGGTTTATTTTTTTCTCCATTTTTTATTAATGTATTACATATGTACATATCTTCCCATTGGCCTCCCCCCACCCCGACTCCCATGCATACCATCATATCCCAGTGTCTTGCCTCCATTGGTTATACTTATATGCATGCATACAAGTTCTTTGGTTGATCTCTTTTCTATCCCACCTCTCCCTAACCTTCCCACTGTAATTTGACAGTCTGTTTGATGCTTTACTACCTCTGTATCTATCTTTTTGTTCATCAGTTTATAATGTTCTTTATTATACATAAATGAGTGAGGTCATGTGGTATTTTTCTTTCATTGACTGGCCTATTTCACTTAGCATAATGCTCTCCAGTTCCATCCAGGTTGCTCAAATGGTAAGAATTCCTTCTTTTTTATGGCAGCATAGTATTCCATTATGTAGATGTACCATAGTTTTCTGATCCATTCATCTGCTGACAGGCACCTGGGCTGTTTACAAATCTTAGTTATTGTAAATTGTTCTGTTATGAACATAGGGATGCACATATCCTTTCTGCTTGGTGTTTCTAGTTTCTTAGGATATATTCTAGGAGTGGGATTACTGGGTCAAATGGGAGTTCCATTTTTACTTTTTTTGAGAAAACTCCATACTGTTCTCCACAGTAGCTACACTAGTTTGCATTCCCACCAGCAGTGCATGAAGGTTCCTTTTTCCCCACATCCTCCCCAACACTAGTCGTTTGTTGATTTGTTGATGATTGCCATTCTGACAAGTGTGAGATGGTATCGCATTGTCATTTTGATTTGCATCTCTTGGATAATTAGTGACTTTGAGCATGTATTCATGTGTCTCTTGGCCTTCCTTTTGTCTTCTTTTGAAAAGATTCTATTTAGGTCCGTTGCCCATTTCTTATTGGATCATTTGTCTTCCTTTTATTCAGTTGTATAAGTTGCCTGTAGATGTTGGAGATTAAACCTTTATCAGTGAAAACATTTGCAAATATTTTCTCCCAAACAGTGGACTTTCTTGTTGTTTTGTTGATGGTTTATTTTGCTGTGAAAAAGCTTTTTATTTTGATGTAGTCCCATTTGTTTATTTTCTTTTTAGCTTCCATTGTCCTAGGAGCAGTATTGTGGAGAAGTTTCTTTGGCATATGTATGGTATTTTGCTGCCTGTGGATTCCTCTAGTATTTTATGATTTCCCGTCTAATGTTTAACTCCTGTATTCATTTTGACTTTATTTTTGTATATGGTGTAAGTTGGTGGTCTAGTTTCATTTTTTTGCATGTATCTACCAATTTTCCCAACACCATTTATTGAAGAGATTAACTTGACTCCATAGTATGTTCATGCCTCCTTTGTCAAATATTAATTAAGCATAGTTGATTGGGGTCAATATCTGGATTCTCTATTCTATTCCATTGGCCTATATGTCTGTTCTTGTGCCAGTACTAGGCTGTTTTGAGAACAGTGGCTTTGTAGTACAGCTTGAAATCTATTGAGATCCCACAGCAATGCTGAGAAAGATGCATTGCTGTGGCTATTTAGTGTTTTTTTTTTTTTTATTCCAGATGAATCTTTGGAGAGTTCTTTCTAGGTCTGTGAAATATGCCATTGGTATTTTAATGGGGAGTGCATTGAATTTATAGATTGCTTTGTGTAGAAGGGACATTTTAATGATGTTGATTCTTCCAATCTATGAGCATGTATGCTCTTCCATCTGTTTACATCTTCCTCTATTGCTTTTTTCAGTGTCCTGCAGTTTTGTGCGTATAGGTCTTTTACTTCCTTAGTTAACTTTATTCTTACATATCTTAATTCTTCTGGTGCTATGGTAAATGGGATTTCTCTTTTAGTCTCTCTTTCTGTAAGATCACTATTGGTATATAGAAATACTATAGGTTTCTTGGCGTTAATTTTGTATCCTGCTACATTGCCAAATTCATTTAGTAAATCTATTAGTGTTTGGATGGAGTCTTTCAGGTTTTTTATGTACAATATCATGTCATCTGCAAATAAGGACAGCTTCTTCTTTTCCAATTTTGATGCCTTTTATTTCTTCTTGTCTAATTGCAATGGCTAATACAGTGGTACCTCGAGATACGAGTGCCCTAACATACGAGATTTTTGAGATACGAGCTGTCGAGCGAGCGATTTTTGCTTTGAAATACAAGCAACATTTGAGATAGGAATAATCGCTCTGATCAGCTGGCTACACATGATTCACCAGTTTACCGCAACTCGAGCGTCTCATAGTTTCCCACGCCTCAAGGTTACGGAATGAATTAAACTCGTATCTCGAAGTGCCACTGTACTTCCAGTACTATGTTGAACAGGAGTGGTGAGAGTGGACATCCCTGTCTTGTTCCTGTTCTTAGGGGAAATGGTTTTAGTTTTTGCCCATTGAGTATGATGTTAGCTGTGGGTTTATCATATATGGCTTTTATTATGTTAAGGTATGATCCTTCTATTCCCACCTTGTTGAGAGTTTTCATATAGAAAAGGTATTGGATTTTGTCAAATGCTTTTTCTGCATCAATTGATATTACTGTGTGATTTTTATCTCTCAATTTGTTTATGTGATGTATCATGTTTTTTGATTTGCAGATATTGTACCATCCTTGCATTCCTGGGATAAATCCTACTTGGTCATGGTGTATGATCTTTTTGATATACTGCTGGATCCAATTTGCTAGAATTTTGTTGAGGATTTTGGCATCTATGTTCATGATGGATATTGGCCTGTAATTCTCTTTCATTGTGTTGTCTTTATCTGGTATAAAGGTGATGCTGGCTTCATGGAAGGTGTTTGGAAGTGTTCCTTCTTCTTGAATTTTTTTTGAATAGTCTGAGGAGGATAGATTTTAATTCTTCTTTGAATGTTTGGTAAAACTCCCCTGTGAAGCCATCTGCCCCTGGGCTTTTGTTTGCTGGAAGCTTTTTGATGACTGCTTCAATTTCTTTCATAGTTATTAGCCTATTGAGATGTTTAGATTCTTTTTTGGAAGATTATATTTTTCTAGGAATATGTCCATTTCCTCCAGGTTGTCCAGTTTGTTGGAATAGAGTTGTTTATAGTATTTTTAAACAATCCTTTGTATTTTGGTGGGGTATGTTGTTATTTCACCTCTTTCATTTCTGATTTTACTTATTTGGATCCTCTCTCTTTGCTTCTTGGTGAGCTTGGCTAGAAGTTCATCAATCTTGTTTATCCTTTCAAAGAACCAGCTCTTGGTTTTGTTGATCATTTGTATTGTTTCTTTGGTCTTTATGTTGTTTATCTCTGTTCTGATCTTTATTATTTCCTTCCTTCTGCTTACACTGGGCTTTTCTTGTTGCTCTCTTTCTAACTCTTTGAGTTACAGGGTGAGGTAATTTATTACCATTGTTTCTTGTTTTTTTTTTTTTTTTTCCAGTAGGCTTGTAGAGCTATGAACTTCCCTCTCAAGACTGCTTTCACTGTGTCCCATAGATTTTGGATTGTTGTGTTTTTATTGTCATTTTTTGCCATGATGCTTTTTATTTCTTCCTTGATTTCTCTGGTAACCCAGTCATTGTTTACTAGCATGCTGTTGGGTCTTCATGTATTTGATTTCTTTGGATTGTTTTTATTGTAGTTGATTTCCAGTTTTATGTCACTGTGATCTGAGAAAATGCTTGATGTGATTTCTATCTTGTTGAATTTGAAGTGACTTTACCTATGACCCAGCATATGGTCTATGTTTGAAAATGACCCATGTGCACTTGAAAAGAATGTATATTCTGTGGCTTGGGGTGAAATGTTCTGAAGATGTCAATTAATTCCATCTGGTCTAGTGAATCA
>JAAGEH010000293.1:4808964-4840508 GCA_011751065.1 Lasiurus cinereus | reverse complement strand
CTGTATGATCTCTGGGTGACCTTGCTGCACCTCTCTTGCTTCAGCTGCTGGATGGGATTAGTGGATCTGGATTCTCACCCTGGTTTCAAGGCTATGGTGAGCTGAAGGACCACCTGACTGGTTATTGAGATGGGTGACATGGTCCTGGCAGAGTGGGATATGGAGAGGCATTGCAATCTCTTGTTCTGGCTGTATGTTACTATTAATATGGACAAAATGAGGTCTCTTCCATCTGCCCCTCTGTATGGGGTGGGTCTTTTGTGGGGGCAAGGAAGCAATTGTAGCCTCTCCTGAATCCTGCATGGTACCTTTATCATTCAGAGCTCCTGCTGTGTGTTGGTTACTGGGCAGGACAGATGATGTCCTGGCCCTTATGGAGAGCAGGTCCTCTGAGGAGAATAGGACTTAGGTGAGAAGGGTACAATCTATCTCCAGGCTGAGTCCCCTGGAAATCATGACTGATAATGAAGTGGCAGTGATAGCTCCCTTAAGGCTGCCTAACCTTTTGGGTGTTGCAGGCACCTCACAATTCAGTGAGCCCAGCTGCACTGTGATACACGACAATATCACATCAAAGACCATAACCAAATACAATGCATAATTCTTAACACAGTATATTATAGTAGATGTGTTTTCTGGCTGTATGATGCTCATATACACGGACTTGTTGGTCCCCAATCCTCATTCTGAAATAACCTTTCCAGAACTACTGTGGCTCCTTGTCTCACTCTGTTCATCGTACTCTGCATTATCTGAAATGTAAATGTATTTACTTGTTACCAGCTCCTAGAATGGAATCACCATGAGGGCATGGGTCTTGTTAGTCAGTGCAGTATCTCCTGTGCCCAGAATAGGCCTGCCATAGGATAGGGACTCAATAGGTGTTTGTTCAATGATGGAATGAATGAATACCTTCCAGCTGGATTTTCACAACTGTCAGGTGAGCTAGGTGCTATGGCTATCCCATGTTTTGAGAGGGGGATAAGGCTCATTGAGATGAAGTGATGGGCCCATATTATTCAGCTGATAGGTGACAGAGGTGGTATTTGAACCCTTCCTCCCACACATAGGCCAGAGGGATATGTATGTCACCTGTTGCAGTGTATGTGGATAGACCGTGGCATGCATACAGAGGTCAAGTGGGTGTAGGTCAAGTGGGTGTGAGTGTCACCTGGTGGCAGTGTGTGTGGGTAGACCCTGGCACGTGTAAGGGATGTGTATGAGCAGTAGTCATTTTATTACATGTGGCATGTTGAGATGGAAAGGCTTTGCAGGAATTTTGCTTTATAGGCACATAAAGGCCTTTATTACCCTTTATTGTGTATGTGAGTCTAAGGAGGATTCTACTCTACTTTCTACCAAGGGGTCTGTGTGAGGCCCCTAGGGAGGCTGGAGCTCCTGGCCTTGCTCAGAGGAGGCTGGACCCCAGGGAGGCGGAAATGCTGGCTATGGGCAGGGCCTGAGGTCTGGGGCAGCTGATGTCACTGGAGTTAGGATGGAGTAGCAGCATCCTTGGGTGAAATGCAGGTTTAAGCTGCCTCAGTGAGAAATATGACGTTATGTGACTCATTAAATCCTACAGGAGTATGGAGGAGAGCTGCTTCCAATTACCAGGATGAAAATTAATGGAATAAAACTTCTAGCCAGGCTTCCCCATGGTGGAGCAGGGAGGGCTTTTGATGCTTGATCAGGCTGGCCAGGAAGTGTTGGAGCAGTCATGTGGACTGTCTGATTGGGGGTGGTCTTTGCTAATCCTTTGTCCTCTTGGCACAGACCAGGGAGGGAACTGAGGCTGAGCAGGAGGCTGGACAAGGCCTGGTTTGCAGAGACCTGAGACAGGAGGAGGCCCTGGGTGCCCTGGCCAGCCTCCAGTGAGCTTTGGATCTGGGCAAAGCTGGGATAGAACTTGGGCTCACTTTTGAGCACATACCTGAACAACTTGGCCTCAGGTGACTTGAAGTTCAGGGCCATGATTATGAAGGAATGGCCCCAAATGGGCTTGACCCCTCATTTTGCCTAGGTCCCCAGGATAGGTGTGGGGTGCCGTGGTTGTGCAGGTTAATTACACTAACCACCCAATGCTACCACTCATGAAAAACAGGGTGGTATTGGCTCGAGTTGAACCACAGACTGAGTCCTGGCCCTCTGGTGGGCCAGAGCCTATTGCTTGTGCTCAGGAGCAGGTTTGGTTCATGTCTGCTATCTCCCCAGCCATGTCCCACAGGTCTCTCCTGTTGGAACTCATGCTCACAAATGCTGCCTGAGCACCAGCTACACCATCCTGCCAGTATGCACTGGAAGGAGTGGAGCCTTTAGTTAGGTGCACAGTCCACTCTCAAGTGATGTTACCTGGCTGTCCCTCTGATCAGTACAGTAAATACTCAATGCATGTTAATCCTATCTAATAAAAGGCGAATATGCAAATTAACCATCACTCCATCACACAGATGGCAGCATCCAGTCCTCTCAGCCCCACTGGAGTCCCCCAATCCTGGAGCGGGGGTGGCCGCTGAGAGCAGGCAGCATGAGCAGCCTGGTGAAATGCTTGCTTCGTTGCTGTGGCAATGAGGCAAGAGTTCCCCGCCCATCTGTAGATGGACCTCTGGCCAGGCAGGGCTACTAATTATTAATAACAAGCTAGGAGATTGATACTTCATCATCTCCTTCTTATTGGTAAGGAAGCTGAGGCTCAGACAGGTGAGGTGACTGGCTGAGGACACACAGCCAGGAGGTGGTGGACTGGAATCTGGCAGTGTGACTCACATCAGAGCCAGTGCTCAGAGGCTCAGCATTCTGTTGCCTTCTTGGATGGATGAAGCAGCCTTCTCCTAGGACTCTGAACCCTTCCCCTGCAGCATTTCTGGACTTCTTACATCAATCTTTGTAGGTGGAGAGGGTCAGGCATTCTCTGCCTCACTTTGCCTGTGAGGAAAGGGAAAGGCTCAGTGGCTTGTAGGGCTCACACTTGCACTAAGCGACACTGGTCTCTGTAACACGGTGGCAGGATGATGCGTGTGTTCTGGTGGAAGTAAAGTCCTTGGATGCCAGTGGTTTGTCACGGGGGGTCTTGCCTGGAGTTCCCTTGGTCTCAGGAGCTGGTTGTCCTATGTGTGCAACCCAAGGAGATGCTAGTGGTTCCCTGGGCTCATGGCTCCCTTAGTGGGGCTTCTCTTTCCTGGGGACTGCCCTTATGAGGGACCACCCAGGAGGTTGGCTGGCAGGGTCTCCTGGGTTCGTGCACGCAGCCCTGGACAGAGTGGGCAGTAGGATGCTCCGGCCTGGTCAGCCAGACTGGACTGTTTCCTTGGATTGTTGTGTTATATTTATTCCCACTAATCTACTTCTTCTGCCTGTTTATACAATGCAAAGATCTAATAAAATGTATTTGAGGCCAGAGCAAACGAGGAACATTTTGGAAAGAGGTATAAAAGGAATGACATCTTGTAATACCTAGCTAATCTGAGTAGCTCTCCTGGTTCTGAGGCCCTGCCTTTGAAACCTCCATTTCTCCTCCTGTTCCCTGTAAAAGTGAGACTTCTTGACATTAAGCAAATGCTGATGTACTGACTCTGGGGTCGGGGTGCAGTGAGGGGCAGGGGCGGGGCGGGGGAGCATTGTACATGCACTGCTGAGACCAGGAAACTCTTCCCAGCTGCGGGATGCTGGAATTGTGGCTCTTCCATCTAAGGATCCCTGTGGAAAGGCAGGCTGATCTCACCACTTACGTGCCAGGACCCCGGATGCCGAGGCAGGGGAATGCTGCAATCTAAACATTTACATTCTGAAAAATGGGAAATCATCCACTTAGATATAAATTAGCCGGGGCCTGACGGGTTTATTACATCCTGGAATGCTTTCATGAGGCTTTCAGAGGGGTCCATGTTGCAGGCCCAGGTCTCCAACTGGGCTTCCTGTGGCATGCTCCTGGGGGGACCCCGCCGGAACACACAGGCTGGATGGAGCTGTCCTTAAATTCCTAAGGCCTGGAACCTATTCATGTGTGACGGGGGAAACAAGGAAGCACAGTGCTGCACCCAGAGCAGTGAGGTGCCCTGAGCTACCAGCATCTTGGAGCTGATGGGGTGAGGTTAGTCAGGAAGGAGGAGAAGGAGGAGCCAGATGTGGAGGCCCAATCAGCGGCTGCGGACGGGAGGGGGCAGGAGAAATGCACTCTGTGACATGATTTGTGGAGCAGGAAGAGGGCAAGTAGTGAAGCAAGAAATGCCCAGGAGAGAAGAATTGAACGTCCAGAGACTGGGGTTTCAGACCAATCTTGGACTGTAAGCCCTGGGGCCAGGCAGGGTGTGAACTTGGCTGGATGGTGGCCAGTTTAGCTCTATAGTGGACGGAACAACCTGTGGCAAGTCCTCAGGGCGGGCAGATGTCCCAGGGCCAGCCGAGTCTCATGCTCAGGGAGTCTAGAAGAAATTAGGGAATAAATGGGGAAACCACACAAACATACATAATTGTAACAAGTTAGGAGCCAGCATTTCCCCTTTTCTTCTATATTATAGACACTTATGTGTCTATGCATATTATAGAGATATACTTAGAGCACATGCTGAAGAAATGATTTTTGAGAAATGTGAGGCTCATGATGAGTGATCTAGGACATCAGTTCTTTTGGGGAGGTTTGGGGGAAGAAGCCTGCTTTGTACAGGAGGGATCTTATTAGTCGGGGGGTGGGAGATAGTTATCTAGAGCCATGGTTCTCAAAGTAGCTTGCATCAGAAGCAACTGCAGAGCTTGTTAAAACAGATCTCTGGGCCCCACCCGCCTTTAGGGTTTCTGATTCATTAGGTCTGGGGTGGGTCCTGGAGATTCGCATCTCTCACAGGTTCCCCTGCGACTCTGCCACTATGAATGGGGGAACCTGGCTCTGAGGAGCACTGATCTAAGAGCGATAGGCTGTGGGCTTTTGTCGGGGGGAGGAGCATCCTTACAGAACTTACTTGGCTCTAAGAACTCGCCCTTCGTGCTTTGGTAGGAGGAAAGAAGACTCGTATCCATGGAGCCATTTCCTTGTTTTTAGAAAGAAGCCAGACCTTCTGTGATGTGGGCAGAGCAACCTGCAGCCACACAGAGCAGCGACGGGCTTTGTGGCTTCGCAGTTCATTCAGCAGGCACCCACAGCGTCTGCTCTGTGCCCAGCCCTGTGTGTGACGTGTCTTCAGTCTTGGGAAAGACTCTTGGGCAGGATGTTTCCAGCACAACTTAACCTAATCAATGTTGGGTGAACACTCCCCACCCCTAACCTCCCTACCCCCGCCTTGTGCCTCCCCGCCTCCCATCCGGGCTGCCTGGTGTGGGAGCCTGGAGGGGAAATGATGTGGTACTTGCCATGAGGAGGCTGGTCATACTCTATACCCTCCCCCATCCCTGGCTCCATGATAGCAGCTCTGGACCCCTCTGGGAAGCCAAATGGTTCCTTTAAAGCTTGTGGGTCACTTTGACAGCCAGGTGTGTGTCTGTCCTCTTGGGCTTCTCCATAGCAGACTCCTCAAGCCTGGATATCTTGGCACCTGGATCTCAGCCCTGCCTGCAGTCATGCTTCACTGACTCCCCTCTTGACAACCCACTGTGTGTGACAGTGTCTGTTTTGCATCTACCTGCCACCATTTTCACTGAAGATTATGAAAACCTGTGTTTTCCTCCTTGCAAATAGGCCAACCCCAGGGTTGGAATGGGGACAAGGAAGGGGCAACTTGGGGAGGTAGCAGAAGGGATCCAGAAGGTGAGTCAGGCCACCTGGTTCCTGTTGTGTGACTTCAGGCAAGTGCTTCCTTTTCCTCAGTCTCAGTTTCCTCCTCTGTCTGATGAGGTCCACAATGCCTGTCCTGTCTCCTCTCCTCTCCTGGTGATGAGTCCCAGTGGGACAGTGTCTCAACTTTTCCTAAACACATGGGAATTATTGAGGGTGTCAGGGATGGTGGGCAAACTACTCTCAAGTCTCTAGGAAAGCAGTGGCTCTCTGAGGTTTGGGGGTAGGGGTGAGGAAGCCTCGTGGGGGAAGGGACAAGAGTCAGCTCAGAAGTACAAGGTAGGTTTGAGAGACATGCTCAGCATCTAGATTCACATCTCTACTCTGCCACTTACGGACCCGGGAGGAGGCCATGCTTCTTAGCCTCTCCGAGCACCAGGCTCATCTGGACAAAGAGGAGAAATAACGGCACCTGGCTCAGCAGGTGGTGCAGTGCTCATCAGGCACTTCTGTGAATCAGGCCCAGTATCAAGATCCAGGGAATGGGAATGCCACAGAGAGGGTTTGGTGGGGTGACTTGAGTACCAGCCACAGAAGAGCGAAGTAACATTATTTGGATGGAGGACACAAACTTCCTGCATCCTCACCTCACACTCTGCTTGGTACTTCAGACTGGTGGTACTTAAAACTGGCTAGCCCCATTCATTCTTGTTACTTAAAGCTGGCTGGTACGTATTGGGTAGAGGCAAGTAAAAATTCAAGGAATGTTTATTAGGCTGAGACTGTGAGGAGGGGAGTTTGGCTCTTCTGGTGCCTGGGTAGTTTTTAATTTAAGTTTTATTTTTATCGGAGGAATATATATTCATAGCCAACCAGTAATAACGCTTATAATGAAAAGCAGCAGTCCACTGCCCTTCGTCTCCCACCTCTGGTTTTGGTTTTCTAGAGGTAACTGTTTTTAATTCGTTTAGTTGTTTCTTTTGTTACTTACCATATATCTAAATAATAGGCTTCTATTGCCTTTTTCTTGTTTTTAAAATTTTTTAAATGTTCTCATTTATTGACTTTTGATTATGGAAGATGGGGGATTAAGTTTACCTGTGTCAATTCTTTTCTGACCCAGTCTTTTCCGAAACATGGCAGCACCCAGGTGATGCTGTGTAAATACCCACAGCGGTGTTAATATATCCATGGAGTATACTGTGATCATACCCTCTCACCCCAATAGATATTTTGGTTTCCTTGGAATTAGGAGCACAGTAACTGATTTGCTTTTTTATTTGCTTGGTTTTCTATGACTGATCCTCCTATTCTCTGACTAAACTGGACATATTTTCTGTATGTTCCAATGCATCAGGTAACCTTTGTTTTGTTTTTACCTTCAGTCCGGATGGCTGCCCTCCGGGTACCGCTTCATGGTCATCCGGGGAGTCCTGCGGGGTCACTATCTCCTGAGTTCCATGCCTTTTCTCTCTCTGCTTACTCTCTCACTTTCAAGGGGCACAACTTCCGGTATTTTCCAGAGAAAGGGTACATGGGAGGCAGAAGTTTTGAGATCTTGCAGGCCTGAAAATATCTTCGACTTTCACACTTGACTAATGTTTTGGCTGAAGATAAAATTCTAGGCTGCAATTGCTTCCCCTTAGAAACCTGGAGCTGCTCCATTGTCTTGCAGTTTCCCATACTGCTATTGGGAAGTCAGGTGCTATTTTGTGTCCCTATTTCTTAGAATGTGACCATTTCTGTACCATTCCCCCTTCTTTCTCATTTATCTTCTAATGTCCACCTCATTATTGTTTACTTTCTAGACCAGTAGTTCCCAAACCTTTTGGCCCTAGGTTCCTTTTTAGTCTCAGGAACTGTTGACACTCTTAAAGATCATTGAGAATCCCGAAGAGTTTTGTTAACATAGATTATAGCCATTTAATGTCACCATATTAGAAATTAAACCAGAAAATGTAAAAATTATATATTGCAAATAATAAAGCCATTAAATGTTAACATAAATGGCATAAGTTATTAAAATATATAGTTTTCAAAGCAAAATTTTAATGAAAAGATCGACACTTTTATATTTTTGCCATTCTTCTTAATGTGTGGCTTAAGAAGTAACTATATTTTCATCTATTTCTGCATCTAATCTGTTGCTATGTTTTGTTTTGATTGAAGTATACAAAGAAAGTCTGGTTTCGTTTAGATGTGTAGTTGGAAAAGAGTATTTTTTTTTTAAATCTTCACCTGAGGATGTTTCATTGATTTGAGAGTGATAGGAAGGGAGAGAGAAAGAGACAGAGATAGATAGAGATAGAGTCATTGATGTGAGAGAAACATTGATTGTTTGCTTCCTGCATGCACCACAACCAGGGATTGAACCTGCATGCAACCTAGGTATGTGCCCTGGCTGGGAATAGAATCTTTGCCCTTTTGGTGAGGGGGCCATTGCTCTAATCACTTAGCCACACCAACCAGGGCAGGAGGAATATTTTTAATTGCCTTTTTCAGATAACTGGATATTTTTCTTTGATAATATACCAGAACTCTACCATTTCTTTTTAAAAATTATTTTTTAAAGATTTTTTCATACATTTTTATTGATTTTAGAGAGAGGATGGGAGAGGGATAGAGAAATAAAAACATTGATGAGAGAGAAACATCAGTTGACTGCCTCCTGCATGCCCCACCAGAGATCAAGGAAGCAACCTGGACAGGTGCCCTGACTAGAAATTGAACCCAGTGACCTCTTGGTTCATGGGGTGATACGGAACCACTGAGACACACTGGCCAGGCTACAATAACTTCTTAAAGGTTAGCTTCAGTATTAACTCTGAAACCTTATCAGTGAATTCTTTGTTCTGTTACATTAAAATCCATTGGTCTATCTTCTACTTTGAACAAATTTTACCTATGCCTGATTTTGTAACATCATTCATTATTTGGCAGATATTGGTTCATTGAGTTATATAGGTCTTTAAAATGTTACCACATTTTTTATATAATACCAAACAATTAGATTTGTAAATATCACCACTGATCTCAACAGAAAACTATGCTCTCAGGCTGACGGCAGTAGATAAGTTTCCTAAAATTGTAATTTTGCTTGAAAGCTCAAATTTTGTTAGTAACATATGTTACCTATTGTCTTCCTTAAATTGAAAGGCTTACTTTTTCTATTTTCGAGAGAAAATTCCTGCCACTTATTTTTACTGTGAGAGCGTGGTGGTGAAGGATAGTGACTACTAACATAGTTTGCTGCCACCGGCTTGATTTCTGTTACAACACCAGGAGTTTTACCCACAGTTGCTCTTGCTCCATCAGTGAAAGTGATTGTGCAGAGGAAAGGCAAACAATGCGAGGATTATTATGAAAGTAAGTTCGGTTTTTCATGGATCCCCTGAAAGGGCTTCAGGAACCCTTAGGCACCTGAGGACCACACTCTGAGGACTGTTGTTCTACACTGTATTTTCAATATTATCTTACAAACTTCTATTGGATTTTTTATTCTTGCTTTTCTATTTTTAATTTCTTAGAGCTCTTGCTTTGTTCTTTTTTTATAAGTGTCAATTCTTATTTGATTTGTGCTGTATGATCTCTTCTTTTACTGAAGATAGTAATTGTAGACTCTGGAGTTTTCCTTTGTTTCTGAGGTTGTATTTTTTTTTTTTAATTGCTCTTGGTTGTAGTGCTGTCTTCTGTGTTGGAGGCTCTTTACCATATCTGATGATTCTTGGTTAATGTTTAAGATGAGTCACCAAGATACTGTTTGGAAGTCCTCTGCGCATGGGTGGGACTTGTTGACCAATGGGCTTCCCTGTAATGTGATTGGATAGGAGCCAGCTCTTCTGATGGGGATCCTCAAATAATGATATTTTTTCATGGCTTGGTTAGTTTCAAGGAGGAATGTTCCACCCTGGCACATGCAACTCTTGGAGCCAAAAGGAGAAAGGTGACTGACATACTTTGCCATCCAGTATATCAATTTTCATAGAATCTCTTTTTCCATCAGAATGGCATCCTACCACTTGCTTCAGTTTTGCTTCATGACCCTGAATCCAGCAGAGAATAGATCTACCATCTTCTGAAAGTTTGGAAGAGAAATAGTTACAATGATGAGGACGAGGGAAGGCGTGTGTGTGTGTGTGTGTGTGTGTGTGTGTGTGTGTGTGTGTTGGGGCGGGGGTGGTACACCTCCTTTTACAGACTTTGATCCCTCTGTTTTCTGTTTTGACTGTACCTCTGCTTTCGGCAGCACCTAGGTACCTCTAATTTGCTTGCCTTTCAGAGGTTCTGTGCACATAGTTGCTTGCTTCTCGAAGATTAGGTTTATGCACTAAACAAAATTCTTTACTCTGTGTTAAGCAGTGTGGGGGACACTATAAGGTGGCCCCAGTTATTCCTTCCTCCTGGTACTCATGCCCTGTGCAAACCCCCCTCGCCTCCTTGAATGTGGTCGGGACCTGTGATTTCCTTCTAACTAATAGATGTGGCAAGGGTGACGGATGTCACTTTTATTCCTTACCTAAGATTGCAACATTGGCCTTGCTAGGAGGCTCTCTCCCTTGTTGGCTTTGATGAAGCCACGTGGGAGTCCCATATCTTCCCATTTGTCTAGAGAAGTCAGAGATCCAACTTTTTAGTTGTCCTTTAAATGGGTAAGGACCCAAGTCTCCATTAAAAGAGAGACTAAGAGGGAGGCTGGGAGGACTGTGTCTTCAGGAAAATGAGAGTGTAATCAGGCTGGATCTGTCCTGTCGAGGTCCGCTCTGGGGCTCCCACTCGGGTGACCCCTGCCACTTGGGATGCGAGTGCTAAGTGGGCCTGAGAGATCCAAGTTCCTAGGTGGCCCCTCCACTTCTTAGGATTCTTATAAAGAGCAGAGGGTTGGCCAACCCCAATGGAAACCACGGGTCCTCTGCAGCAGATGGGCCATCAGTCATCAGTTTTGAGGGCCAGCCTGTGTGCTGGCAGATGGCTCTGCACCGAAGTCCTTCCTGTGTGTCGAACATGACCACAATGTGCTTGTGGAAATGCCTGTTGGGTCCAGGTGGTAGGAATCTTTCTGGGTGAACACTAGTTCCCTCCAGGATTGGGGATCCTACTCTTTCTCCTCCAGGCTCTTGCAGCTGCGCCATCTTGCAGCCCCAGGGACCTCACACCCTATGGGCGCCAAAGGGTCCCGTCAAAGGAGACTTAGGAATGGCATCTCGGTGGGCTTGAGGTGAGTGAGTATCCCCACCCTAGACCTGCCTGAGGCAGCTCTGGGGAGGGCTGGAGTCTGGTCACTTATCTCACACCATTAGGCTTATGGCAGTGCTGCCAGCAGACAAAGGCTCGAAGGGGATTAAGGGTAATTACCAGGCCAGCTCTTTATTCCCAGGCTTTAATGGGCCCAGCCACTGTAATTGTACCTGCTGGTGTGAGGCTGCTCCCTCCCATCCAAAGGGCAGGCCCTGGGCGGGGGCGCAGGTATTGGAGGGCAGGCCCTGTCGCTCGCCCACCTGCCCACCTAATGCTGGGTGACAATTGGAGTATCAGCGGCCTTAGGTGAGTTCAGTGTGGCATGGGGCCTGGCAAGGATGGATAGCAGAGCTCATCATGGAGAAAGCAGAGCCCATTGTGCACAAAGGGCCTTTTGATGGGGGTGCAAGGGCTCTCTACCTTGTTAGGGCCTGAGCTGCTCAAGGATTCTTGATCTTGCTGTGGGGTTGTCTCTGTGGCCAGTGGGGGCTGAGCGTGTGTCCAGAAGGGCTGGACATTCTGGAGGGCAAGGCAGTTGAAGATCTTTCATGGCCTTATAAGGTAGGAGCTGCCTAGGGATGAGGAGGAGGGATGGGGCTTTGGCTCTGGGAGGCTTTGCATGGGTGGGGGACCACCAGTTTTTGTATCCTGGGTGCACTGGGTTGGGGAGGGGGGTGCTCTGGCAGTCCTGGCTATGGCCACGGGCCCAGGCCGGAGGACCAGGATTCTAGCTGATGGAGCTCACTGCAGAAGCACAAAGGAATCGCTCTCCTGTCCAGGGAACCCCTGCTCCGTGCCTCTCCCTCTTCCTCTGGGAGCCTTTGCATCCGAAAGGCTCAAGGCGAGTTCAGCAGAGTGCATTTGAAAATTCAAACTATGCATCCTTTTAATCCTTTCAGGGAGCCTGTAAGGTGATATTGATGGCAGTGTTTTTATTTCTTAGAATTATTTTTCCAGTCATTCACATGAACTCAGGGCGCCATATCAGTTTTCCACCTTAAGTAAGAGGATTAAAAACGTTGCATAATGCAGGACCCGAGTTAAGTGCTCTGGTCCCAGCGCCTTGTCACATCGCGTAATTGGGAGTAATTGCCATTGTGGGGGTTGTAGAAAGGCGTCCATTCTGGGCAATGGGGGTGGGAGGCCTCGTATGAGCCCTTGCTGTGGGGAGACAGAGAGCTGAGCAAGTGCGGACAAGAGGGGTGCATTGAGCACCTTTACCTGGGCATCGTCTGAGGGAATAGGGTATTGCTTTGAGGGTGCTGCAGGTGTGGTGGGAGATGGCAGCAAAACTGACCCTCTGGGGACAGCAAGGCCTGGTGTCATAGAGATCTTGGGCTCTTCTGCTCTCTGGCTGCCCTTTCTTCATTTGGGGCGGGGGGGGGGGAGAGACAGGCAGAGGGTTGGATTGGAGACCCTCAGTCCCTCTGAGCTGACTCCTGCCATAGCTTTGGTCAGATAAGATTGAGATTATCTCCTGAGGTGGGGGTTGGAGCAGTAGCTGGGGTAAGAGGGCTCACCTTCCGTGGGTGTAACTCTTCAAGGCAGCATCCATCCCTCAGTTTCTCACCAAACCACACCCTGGCTCTTGTGCAGGACAGCTGCCATTCCACCGTTGCACAAATATCCCCCACACCAGAGCGTTGCTTATCAGCACAGGCTGGGGTGGAAGGAGGGAGACCCTCTGCCCTCCGGGAAGTGACTGAGTCACAGGGAAGTGGAGGCATTTTTGGGACATTGTGTTGTGGCCATTGAACAAGCTGCTCCTGTGTCTTTTCCCTGCATGGTCACCATTCAGCCACATATGTCAGCTGCTTTCCCCAGGTTTTCATGCCTCCTTCCTGGGTGGATGGTTTGAGATGGGAGAGCAGGAGGGAATTTGGCTCTCCTTCCGAGTTCCTGGTTGAGTGGAGGCTCCCTGTGGAGGGGGTTGGGGCTGGAGGAGCAGAATAGGGAAGTGGTGGGATGATGAAGCACAGATGGGAGCAGTGCAGTCTCCTGGGATTCTGTCCATGATGCTCCAGAATCCTCTGTGCCCTGCAGCAGGCTGGAATGGGAGAACTATCCTTGACTCCCTCCCCTTAGGAGTTCATAGTCCTGCCTTGTCTTCCATGGTCACCACTGTTCCCATGGAAGGAGAAGAGATTCAGGTCCCACCACAGCCATAACCCTCTGTCCAAGTCAGGATTTCTTTCCTGGAAGAGAGATCAGGAAATCAAAGCTGATGATCTTCATGAACAAGGTAGGGGAAGATGTTCTAGGGCAGTGGTTGGCAAACACATTAATCAACAGAGCGGCAAACCGCAGCCACAGTTTGCCAACCACTGCTCTAGGGCAGTATAGACTACTTGGATGTAGTAGTGGTAGATCACACCATAAGATGCCTCAATTGATAGTACTTGTCTTTTTTTCCTACCCTGATGGAAAAAAAATTTACCCATTTTTAGTTAAGGATCCTCTTGGGGTAAGGAGCAGTTGGCAAAGAAGAACAGGAAGCAGAGACTGAGGATACCACTAATTTGCTAGGCTTCCAAGCAGACATGAAGTCCCTGGCCTCAGGCCCACCTGGTGTCAGGCCCCGTGCAGCTCCTCGCTCCCAGGGTCAGCTTCTGCCGGTGGCTGACGGTAGCCCAGCCACATACATGTGTCTGGTAGATGTTGCACACCAGGTATTGGGGGTTAGAGGTGAGTGAGACTTGCCCCTGCTCTTCAGAAGCTTGCTGGTAGGTTGGGGTGAAGGTGGAGAGACTGGAGCGGGGAGGAGGAGGACACATACCTGAGCCCTTTCCTGGACTCATGTCTCCCAGGTGGATGCTCAAGGATGCCTGATATGTAGGTGTGGTTGACCAGGGGCCAAAGATCACTCACAGGTCATTTCAGTTGGGTCCATTGCCAAGGACAGGCTAACATAGAGTTAGTGGATGTGTGAGTGTGTAAATGTGTGTGTGGTTGGCTTCCCCAATTCGTTTACTGGTGTCATTTACATTTCTGGACCTGTGATCCTGTTTATTCTGGGCTACAGAGGATTAGGGATGAAAGGAGGGCCTCTGGGTTTCCAAGGCTCCCAAGTTAGATGGCCCTCAGCTGGAGTCTGAAGTTTTCAAAGTCCTTCTGGCTTCCCTTGTTGTCTCCCAAATCAAAAGACCCCTGGAATGAAGCGCCTAAAATATAAGCTACGAATTCCATAAGGAAAATTTTCAGAACTATTTTTGGTGATGGGATTCAGTTTTACAAGTGAAATTAGACCATTTCTTTAAAACTGAGATTCTGCACAAGAAAGCTTCTTTGGTTAAAACAGGTGAGGGGCCTAGAGCTTTATCTCTCTATCTTTGGCAAGTCCTGAGGCACCACCATACAACTTTAGGGCTCTTTGGAAATGGTTTATAAACCACTCTCTTAAGCCAGGTGCCCTCTAGGTAAAGGCGTGGAGCTGAAGATCTTGGACTCTAGAATTAGGCTGCCTGGGTTCAATTCCTGGATCTGCCGCTTGCAAACTATTATGACTGTGAGCATGTTTCTTAATCTCTCTAAGTCTCTTTTCCTCATCTGTAAAATGGGAATAATTAGAATAAACCTCATAGGTTTGTTATGAGGATTAAATTAGTTAATCCAAGTATGGTGTTTATAACAACGACTGGCACATGTGCTACAAAGTTAACGATTATTAACAGGGACTCCCGAGCTTTCAAAAGTCTCCAGCATCCAAAGAAATTCATTCTGACAGTGAGACCTGGAACCATGGTAGATGTCAGAGAGTCCAAGGTAGAGAGAGGGCCTTCCTCCAAACACTCAGGGTCACCTCCAGGTCAGACCAGCCCTGGTCTTGTGGATAATGACCTTGTTTGCAGGTGAGTCACAATGCAGATCTTCCTCTTTTCCCCAGCTCTGTGCTAGCATTGAAGTTGGGTAGGATTAATCAGGGTGTTGAGTTGTGTCATTTTTCTGACTCCGCCTGGGGCAGGAAGGGTGACTAGCTCTCAGCTTGGGCTGTGGCACAGCTCTAGTGAGAGAAGGAGTTGGTGGCCCAGCCAGGAGACCTTTTTAAGAGTGACTGTGGACCAACAGGACATGAGGACAGATTTAATGACCCTTCCTAAGGAGGGGACTCTGGCCCCTAGTCCCCCCTCTCTTGCTCTGCAGGGGGAACTGAACAGTTATAATAAGGAGCATCACCTTTGTTGGCTCTTATTGGAGATACTCAGGGCAACTCCTTTTATCTCCATTGAACAGAGAGGCTAGCTGAGGCCTAGAAAGTTGAAGATGCGTGCGTGGCTGATTCAAGGTCAGAAACCATGGTTTCCTGGATGTGCTTTGATGTCTCCAATCTTTCGTGGGTTGGCCTCAGAGGGAGTCATGGCTGTGATGGAGCAAGGCCAGGGGAGTGGAAGCAGGCTCAGAGTGAGAGCATTCTGTTCCATTTCCAGTGGAAAGGCTCTGCCTGTCTCCACCAGACAAGGGAGCTTCTCTAGTTCCAGGCATGCTGCTTAGTAGGCACTTGGGAGAAGTTTATTGACCAAGTGAACAGTGCTTGGAGGTATTTCTCCAGCACGATTGAACTGCTCAGTGTTTGCAAAACTTGAATCATGACTTACACTGCACAGGCAGAGAGCGGTGTGTTCTGCTGAAGTGTAAAAATGGGTAAGTTTCCACCAGGGTAGGGAAAAAAGACAAGTACCGTCAACTGAGGCATCTCATGGTGTGACCTACTACTACTACTACTACATCCAAGTAGTCTATACCTGCCCTAAAAGATCTTCTTCACCTTGTCATGTAGTTCAGCGATTTTTAAACAGTGTGTTGCTGTATACTGATGTGCTGCAAGAATTTTTAAAACATGCACTACCTGACTGTTTAGTCAGGGGCACTCACTTCTTTTCCTTTAGATTGTCAAACAAAAAAATGACAACATCCAACACAACAATTGCCATCCGGTAATTACCCTGTCTTGAACCATAAATATATGTCACATAATAGAGTTGCATGTTATTGGTCATGTAGCATAATAAGGTTGCATCTGATTGGTTAATTCTTGATACCAGAAATCCTTATATACAAATATAGACACCTGATTTTTTTTAAAAAAGTCACTTTGGACCAAAAATACTAATATTATCATTTAAAAAATTTTAAATATACTTTTATTGATTTCAGAGATGAAGGAAGAGAGAGAGAGAGATAAAAACATCATTGATGACAGAGAATCATTGATCGGCTTCCTCCTGCATGCCCCACATTGGGATTGAGCCCACAACCTGGGCATTGTGCCCTGACCAGGAATTGAACTGTGATCTCCTGGCTCACAGATCAATGTTCAACCATGTCATCTGGGCAGAATTACTTTTTTGTTAATTAAGATTCTACCTAATTTTTTCATCAGATTGGCAAAATATATAATACATTTTTTGGTATATTGTAGAATTTGAGTAATTAGTTTGTGCCATGAGATGAAAAAGGTTGAAATTCGTTGATGTAGATCATCATCTTTGATTTCTTGGTCCTTCTGTCCCAGGAAAGAAATCCTGACTTGGAAGACAGGCTGGTCTTCCAGAATGTTCTTCCTTGCATAACAGACTATAACTTAACTACTGTCTTCCACTGGGGCTCATTCTTGGAGTCAGCCTAGTATTTAAGTTGTGATGTGCCTTCTGAAGGACCTTCTAGATTAAAGGGTTAGTGGCCTCCTCTCTATAGCTTCCCACATATTCTTCTGTGGTTTGCTGTGGGCGCTACCAGGGCACCTGCTCCCTGCAGTGACAAAGAAAGCTACTTTAGCTTCTCTTGGCTCTGGGCCCCTCGTAGACTGGTCTTACATGTATAGACCCAGGTCAGGGGCCAGGGCTGTGTGCTCTGTGGAGCTCACAGGTCTTCCCTAGCAATGCTTTTGTTCAACTGGGGGAGTCTCTCAGAAGGAGAAAACCATGGGCTGACTTCACTTGGTAGGTAAACTGAGGCACTTGAATGACTTTAGAATTAGTGTCAGGACTGCAAGAGTAACACATTCATTAGCTACTACTGCTAGACACAGGGAATCTGGGGGTTGAGCACCCTTGGCTGTTACCCACGTGTGCTACCTCCTGCCAGTGGCATTTTCCCAGGGCAGAGCCCCACACGATGCCAGTTCCCATCCTGCTGACAGGCTGCAGAGGGTTTATGGAGCCAGCCCCCAAGGTCATGAGGACAGGGGAGATTGGTTACCAAATCCTATGCCTCTGTTCAAAGTGTCAAACCAGATTTGCTCATCCAAACCAGATTTGGTTTTATCATGGGAAAATTTCAAAATTGAATGAGATTTCAAAATAATTATTTCACAGATATTTCAAAATTAACAGAACTAAAACCCTATGCTGTCAACCTATCTTGGCCTGGGCTAGGACAGGACGCCACTTGGTTCCTCATGCCTGCCCATCTCACCAATCTTTTGCTATAGCTTTGTAGGATTGGGCTCCAGGGATGAAATCTTGTCTGACTTTAGGATTACTGGCTGTACAGAAGAGCACACTCTGAGAAAGAGCCCAGGGCATATTGGTGCAGCAACCTTTGGTGATGGCTGGGACAATGGCCTTAGAACTGAGCCTTGGGCACCAGTCCCCACTTGGCTGACTGCTCTTGGAGAAGCCCCCTTTCCCTGCAAGCCTCAGTCTCCCTACCTGAACAGTAGGGGTGAGAGCGGCTTCCTCCAGGTCTCCACCAGACTGTGATTCCAGCCTGAATGTCCTTTTATAGCACTACATTCATTTCACATTTGCTAGCTGGTTAAGGCCATTGCTCTTCCTAGATTCCTCCTGGCCAAATGGAAACAAATCCAACTTCCCTGGGAAATCTGCCTGCCATGCCCACTCCAGCACATGGTGCTTTCCTTGCTTAGGATTCCCACTGACCCAGTCATTGGGCACATACCCTACCTTCTATGATGTGTGTGTGTGTGTGTGTGTGTGTGTGTGTGTGCATGCACCCGCTTACCCATCTAAACTAGAAGCTCACTGGTCTAGTTGGACCTCAACTCTTTTCCTTTTCATATCTTTCCCTGGCCTTAGCCATGGTTTGTGGACATTTTTCGAGAACACAGACATGACAGACAACTCAGCAGAGTCACGGTGGCCTGTGGATCGTATATTTTTTCTTAAGTTCTAACAGCTTTCTTTGGGACCCAGCATTAAGTGAATTTCAGGAATCTTTTTTTTTATGCTCCTGTAATTCTATGGTCTCTTCCAGCTGTGGATTTTCGTGGCTTAGCTGTCCCCTATCCTGAGGTCTGCTGGAATGAGTGAAGGCCAGGAATGAGGATGGGGGCGATTGAAGCCCCATTGTTTTCTAGTTTTTCTCAGAGATGGGTTTAGGGTGGGTCTGAAGGGGGTGGAGACAGCTTAGCCAATGCTATGGTTTCATCCTGGTGGGGCCAATTATGGAGATCTGGCCCTTTCTTCCAGGCTGGAAATAGGCCCCAGAAAGCCACCACCAGCCTCTCCTTTTGAGAGGACAGGAGGAAGCATGCACCGCAGATACTGTGAAGTCTGCAGGTTTCACTCAGTTGGGATTTGTCATCTGGCAAACAGTCAAGTATCTGCCATACCTGTCCGTGTCAGCTGCAGCCGCCATGGCCAATCGCGTGATGAAGTATCCAGTCATGTTTTGGCAATTCCGAAGGTGTGGCAATCTTGGTTCTTGCAAGGGGCCAGTGGGGAGCATTGCGACAGAGGCCCTGTACCGGGCCTGCAGGACGCCCCAGGAGGGAGGTGGAGGGCACTCTTGACAGTTGACATCTGTGTCAACAGCGCCCAGTGACACACCGGGGGAGGACGAGTCTGCGCTTGGCAGGCCAACAATGGGCTGATTGATGAAATGAACTTTCCCCTCAAAGGAACCACCACTGCCAGGGGTGCCTGGGCTGACAGTGGTCTGCCTGCTTCCTCCTGGAGCATCCATGGCAGGCTCAGAGCAGGGGAGAGGAGTGGGTACCGGTTTTGATAGGGTCATTTCCTGTCCATGATCCTCTGGAAGCCTGCTCTGAAGTGAAGGGTAGGCTAGTGAACAAAAGCCTGGTGGCCTGGGGTGATGAATGCTATGTGGGTGGGAGCGGCTGGGCCCTGGGTGAGCAATGGGTCCATAGTGCCTTCCAGCTGACATCAGGAAGCGGGGAGCTCCATGAGCTACTGGGGAGGTATGTTTGTCCTCCAACAAATGTGGCTCACTTTGTGGGGGTGGCTCCCCTGAAACCTTAAACCACACTGCACTTCAGAGCTCAGTTCAGCATCGAGGATAAAAATCTTAGTCCTTCTTCTTGTCCTACCCCTCCTCCTATACTTATACACACGTGTATAGGCACATACACACACATAATACTGCCTTGCCTTCTGAGGATTCATGATTCATATCTGCTGGGAGCTCAGACTACCCAAGGCCACGGTGCTGGGAGACTCTATCTACTGATGTGGACATTGAGGCCTAGCAGGTCTCAGACAATGGGGCCCCCTAGTTGTCTCTGCCAACAGGAACTGTTCCACTTACTATTTTTTTCCCTCTGATGTATCCTCAGATTAAATGAAGCCAAACAGACCTAAGTCATTCAACAGGTCCCCCAAGACAGGCCACTGACTCTCTCAGGTCTCATTATTTCTATCTGCTCAATGAGGACAGTAATGTCAGCTCAGTGTGGATCTTGGGAATGTTGTGCAAGTTTCCAGAGAGTGAAAGGAGAAAGGGTTCTTTCACAGCTGATCAGGAGACTAGACTGACCTACAAAAATCCAAGTTTGTTCATTTCATCTTCTATTTAAAACATTTCAATGCACCTTCAGTAGTAACTTCCAGTAGGTGCTCTCAAGGACGGACCAAAAATGCTTTTCAGAGTCCAGTCTCTACTTACCTTTTTTTTTTTTTAATGTTATACTTTGCCCCTGTCCCTTGTTTTCTGCACTCCAGCTATGCTAGCCTCTTTCCACAATATCTAAAGTACAGAGGCTTTGTGGCATGATAGATTGTGGAGCCCATTGGCCCTTTCCTGGGAAAACCTGTCCTCTCACATCCCCTCTGTCTTGCATTTTCTATCTCCTTAACACCTATCAATCTTTTAATTCTTTGAGAAGTTGTTCCTGTAGATATTTTCCATCATATTTTTATGCATTGTAAGCATAATTGTTTAATAGATTGTGAGAGGATTCTATTATCTAAAGTGTTTGTGAATTTGTTTGAGTTGTTTGATTTATGATGTCTTATTTCCTTATGTGCCTGGTTATTTTTGACCATGTGATGGTCATTAGTTTTGAAAAAAATTTTTAGGGGCAATTGCTTCAGAGAAGATTTTCATTAGCTTCTGCTGGGCTTTAGGGTACTACCAGTTAATTCAAACCTTGAACTCTCAGATTGTTTGAACCATGAGCTGCAGGTCCACAAGAGGGTTAATTTATTTTTGGTTCACCCTCACCCTGAGAGTGAAGCTCTTTAGAGCAGCAGTTCTCAACCTGTGGGTCGTGACCCCTTTGGGGGTCGAACAACACTTTCACAGGGGTCACCTAAGACCATTGGAAAACACAGATACGGTTCATAACAGTTGTAAAATTACAGTTATGAAGTAGCAACAAAAATAATTTTATGCTTGGGGGTCGCCATAACATGAGGAACTGTATTAAAGGGTCGAGGCATTAGAAAGGTTGAGAACCACTGCTTTAGAGCCTCAGCTTTACTGTATGTGAGGAGTTAAAGTTCTCACCATGGGTGGGACCTAGGCTTTGATTTTTGTCCCTATCATCCTAGGAGGTCACCACAGCTATAGTTCAACTTTGCATCTGTTTCTTTTGGACCAGAAAATGACCTCATGGCAAAAGTAGCTTGAATGCTTAGCTTAGCTTTTTTGTATCCTCTCCTTTTATAGATTTTGGTCTGGTAATTCTTCACTATCTTATAGCTTTGTGATTCTTTTTAGAGAATTAAAAATATTTTATTCAGAGTTTTCATTCAATTGACATACAACATTATATTAATTTCAGGTACAACAGAATGATTCAATATCTGTATGTATTGTGAAATAATCACCACAATAAGTTTAATTAACATCTGTCACCATACATAGTTCTGGTTTTTTTTCTTCCTTGTGATGAGAAATCTTGGCAACTTTCTTTTCTTTTCTTCCCTTTTTATTTATTTTTTTTACAGTATTGTTAATTATAGTCACCATGTTGTACATTACATCCCCCTGACTTACTGATCATTCAAGGTTTGTAAGGTACCCTCTGTGAGAGGTCAGTTCAAATTAACTAGCTTCTCTTATGAGAACCAAAATCTTCTATTGTGATTGTGATGTCCCCAAGACAGCCTCTCTGGCTGTCAGCCTGGGTCTGGCTTTCCCATTATATCTTCCACTGGCACGATGAGCTGCTCTCATTACTCGTTCTCACAATGTTTTGTTTGTTTTTTAAAAAATATATTTTTATTGATTTCAGAGAGGAAGCGAGAGGGGGAGAGATATAAAAACATCAGTGATGAATGATAATCATTGTTTGGCTGCTTCCTACACACCCCACACTGGGGATTGAGCCTGTAACCCGGGCATGTGCCCTGGCCAGGAATCGAACCTTGACCTCCTGGTTCACAGGTTGATGCTCAACCACTGAGCCATGCCGGCTGGGCTCACAATGTTTGACTCATGAGGTCATTTGTGTGGTTATTTGATTAACCATCCCTTCACCTCCAGACTGTAAATCTGTTCAGGCAAAGTCAGGGCACATAGTCTGTTTTGCTTACCACTGTATCAGCAGTACTTAGAGCAGTACTTGCTATGTAGTATGTACTCAAGTACTATTTATTATTGTAATGACCACTACTTCCTTCATGAAGTTTGTTTTTGTGCAACTTTTTTGCCATTACTTTGAACATGCAACTCAGTTATCTCTTTTCCTACAGTTTGGATTCCTCAAGGACGAGGAGGACTCTAACATGCATACGATTATTAAGAAGATGAGCTTCAACTTCAGAGGGTCCTGGTTTTTATTTCTGTTCCTTCCTAGATATATGGGCTTATGGAAGTCACTTAAATTCTCTGAGCTTCCATTTCCTCATCTGTAAATTGGGAATTATATTTGTGTTTACTTTATTGGGTTGCTTTGGGGATGAATGAAATGATGCCTCTGGGTGACTGTTGTGGGTGAAGTGGGTTGGCACTAGGCATCCAATCCAACCTCCTCTTAGTGTACCTCCCTGTCTATAAACGTTGGTAAGGCCAAGACTATGTGTCTCAGATTTCCTTACAACTAAAGTCTGATGCAAGTAGATCGTGCTAGTTAGATATGCTTGTGTAAGATCTGGAAGGCAGAAATGAGGTGGAGACTATCTTCCTGTTGCCTTAGTAACAAGCCTGGTTACAGTAAGCATAGCCATGATGCTGTTGACTTTCCCATGTCAGGGTCAGTGTCAAATCACTAGTTTCATGTGGCGTGCCATGGAGACTGAGCAAATGCTACTCAAGAAGGCTTCGAGGAGGCAGCATGAGAGTGACAGGCTGCAGGAGCTACTGGAGCTTATGGGAAGGATGAAGGCTGTTGAATACTTACTATCTGTTAAACACTACTGGGCTTTTTTTTTAAAATAACAATTATACTTAGGAATTTATCCTAAGAAATTATAAACACCAATCAGAAAGGATTTATGCACCCCTATGTTCATAGCAGCACAATTTACAGTAGCTACAATTTGGAAACAGCCTAGGTGCCCGGCAGCAGATGAGTGGATCAGAAAACTGTGGTACATCTACACAATGGAATTCTATGCTGCCATTAAAAAGAAGGAATTCTTACCATTTGCAGCAACCTGGATGGAACTGGAGAGCCTTATGCTTAGTGAAATAAGCCAGTCAATGAAGGAGAAGCACCACATGATCTCATTCATTTGTGGATAATAAAGAACATTGTAAACAGATGAACAAAAGGATAGATACAGAGGCAGTAAAGCATCAAACAGATTGTCAAATTATAGCAGGAAGATTAAGGAGAGGTGGGGTAGATAAGAGATCAATGAAAGGACTTGTATGCATGCATATAAGCATAACCAATGAACATAGACACTGAGGGGTTGGGGTATGCCTGGGAGGGAGGGAGGCAATGGGGAGATATGTATACATGTAGCACAATTAAAAAAATAACAATTATATTATTTAACTTAATCTATGATGAAAGAATTGTTCTGTGCTGACCAATATGGTAGCCATTAGCCACATGTGGCTATTGAGCATTTGAAATGTGACTAGTATGACTGAAGAATTGTTTTAATTCATGTTCATTTAAATTAGCAACATGTAGCTAGCAGCTACCACACTGGATAGCACAGCTCTGATAGGTTTAAGTTATCTGAGGTCTTACTGTGGTGCAATTAGGACAGTCATGAGGGATATGGGAAGTCCTGTCTCTCCATACTTTCTGTGACTTATCTTTGTGGCTACTCCCCCCTGAGCCTCTGCTGTCTGTCTTTGGTTAACACAACCTCTGTAGGCCTTGCCAAAACTCCTGTACAACTGTCCTCCCACGGTTGGGGTCGTCTTATCGTTAGTTTATGGTTTTAAGAGAGTCAGTAAGAGACTGGGGAGTGTAAGAGATAACAGAAGTCGTAATGGTCCAGGCGGGTACCCTCTCAGACACAGCTGAGTGCTGCCACCTGAGATGCCCTCATAGCTCCTTTGCCCCACCTGGGCTTGGCACAGTTCTGGAGCCTGCTTCCCCAGGTGCTACTGCATGTCACTTGTCAGCTCAGAGCCACCGGTATTCGCCCTCGTGGGGTCTCCTTTTCTGTGCTGCCTTTTCTTGGCACAGGTAAGAGCAGGTGGTGGAAGTCGGCAGGGCTGCGCAGTGGGGACTCGTGGCCCTGGGGACACCAAGGCCCCCTGAAGCAGGTTGCTCATCGTGGAGCCCCCACTGTGGCCTCATGGGTGGCTTGGCAGAGCTGATGAGTTGTGCATGATGGGGAGCGATCTGTGGTTGGTGAGGGCAGGGATCCTGGCAGAGGCTGGCCAAACATTTGCCCAGGTAGAGGTTTCAAGTGTATGACTTAGGGGATGTGCCTGAACTAATCCGGTTATTAGCTGGATTATCTCTTCACACCGAGAAGCAGCTTCTGTGGGTCCCCTGCGAAATGCTCAGTTGAGAGCCATGGTGACAGGCCCCACCCAAGGCGTGTGCCTGGTTCAGTGAGCCTTCTGCCTGCATGACAGCAGGCTGGCTTCTGCGCCTGTTCCTTCTGCTCTTCGTGCTTTCTTTCACCCATGTCGTGGTCCCTGGGCTCTATCTGGGCCTCAGGCCTAGAGCTGGATGCTGGGGACCCGAAGCGAACTGAACCAGGAAGGGCCTCACAGGAACAGGGGCAGATTTTGCAAAATGGTAAAACCGAGTAAGGTGCGAAGAGATGGGGGCATTCAGGATGAAAGGGTGAGATGGGGCTGGAGAGATGGGCAGGGACCAACACGTGTGGAGAGTCTGGGGACTCCTGCTAAGGAAGTCATGAGAGATTAGGTTGCACACAAGAGGCGTTTTATTAACCAAATGAGAATGATTTTTGTATCCTTTTTTGTTTATTTTTATTTTTTGTTTTAAAATAGATACATGTGTAGACACATAGCTCAGTGTGTCCATAACAGGCATAACTTGGCTTTCTGGAAAGTGGGCCATTCCTGGCTCTCTCGATAGCTCACGGGCTTCCTTTGACTCTTCTGCGTGGAAGTCTTCCCATGCCTCACTGTGTCCCATGTTCTCTGGCTCAGAAGGCGAGAGAATGTGCGGCGCATGTTTGTGGTAACGCCAGGCTGTCGCCATACTTGCTGTGCTTGCTCTGGGCTATGATCTAGGGATGGTCTCTGAGACTATCTTCCCCACACTGACCGGTCCCAGGGGCTGTACCTTGAGACCTTGGGCCTGTCTGTTATAGTTTCTGCTCTCCTTCCTGCTGGCAGGCTGCCCTCCTCGCTCGTGCTCTGTCACCCTCTTTTCATACCCAGATACTCACAACACACACAGGCCAACCCAACCGGGCCCGTGTCTTCAAAGAGAAGGCCAGTTAGCAACCTAGTAAGCATCCTCCTCATTTTATCTGGATGGTCCAACAACTGGTGTTTGTCAGCAGAGTCTTAGGCTGTGAACAGAGGCACATTCATGTCAAGAGTTGGGGGACCTTTCCTGGTCCAAGCAGTGGGTGGCGCAGGGGACATTTTCTGGGAGGGAGCTGAAAGTTTGGAGGGGTGGGGGTAGGGGTCTGCAGAGCCTTAGGACATCACCTGCCTCGTCGTACTGTGGTCCCAGCCCCGTAGAAGGGCCATTTCTGCTGTGATGGGGCCCCTGAGTGAATGGTCCTCCAAGGTCTCATTTTTTGGGGCACTTAAACCTGCACTGTCCAAGACAGTGCACTGGCCATGGGAGGCTTCTGAATACTTCACATGTGACTGGTGGCACCGAGGAGCGGAGTTTTCAATATTTAAAAATTTAATCAATTTAAATTTAATTTTAAAAACACGAATAGCCTGCCAGCAGGGAGGGGAGAAAAGCTATAAAAAGCACATCCAAGGATTCAAAAAGCTATTAGAAAATTTTTAAGTATTTTTGGAACAACTTGGGGATGTAAATTTACTTTTCACAACTACAAAATTTATGAGGCCTAAATATTGACCAAATATTTCAGAGGAAAATCTAGCATTTGAATGGACATGTGCTGTACTGGTAAGTATGAAATGAAACCAGAAGCTTGAAGACATAATATAGAAAAAGAATGTAAAATGTCCCGCCAGTGATTTTTAAAATATTCATTACATATTGAAATAATACTTGGGGTATGTTGGTTAAACTCTGTTGTTAACAGTAACTGGACTTGTTTCTATTTACCTTTAAAATGTGGCTTCTAGAAAACGAAACGCTATGCGTATGCCTCGCGGTATAACTGTTGGACAGCACCGACCTGGACCCCTTTCTGACCCTTGATCACGTCTGAGGTGGTTACATAATCTGACAGGGTTGAGCCCTCCATTTATTGGATACTTAGGGTGCCAGGCTCTGTGCTAAGACCTTCCCATGTTTTCAGTCCTCCCAGGAGTCATAAGAGGTAGATGGTATTATTTAAAATATAAGGTTTGAAGACATAGAAACTTTCATAAAATGTAAAACATTTAACATACACGGATACTGAATCTCCAGAGTGGTGAAGTAACTTGCTCACACAGCTAATTTGGGGCAGAGCTGGGACCCTAGAACTAGACACGCCTGGGTTTGCCACCCCTCGTGATCGCTGTGCCACATTGCGCCCTGCCAATCCCACGAGGTCAGTATTCCAGAGTAGGATCTGCAAGTGTCCCCAAGGACCATAAGAATCCCAGGTGTGAGGGATATGCCCTTGGGTTTCTCCATGGGGACTCGCTTTGGAGAGGAGCCGAGCCTGGCGCCCTGTGGGCTCCTGAGGGCGTGGTCTCCAGTTCCAGCCGCCCAACTGAAGCCCGCATCCCCGCACAGCCAGGTCTCATTTTGTGGCAGTGTTCCCACCAGCATTGTGAGCTGTCCACTTCATTTCAAGGATGAGCAGACTGAGCCTCAGGTGGTGAAACGCTTCCCCTAGATCCGTGGTCAGCAAACTGCGGTGCGCGAGCCACATGTGGCTCTTTGGCCCCCCGAGTGTGGCTCTTCCACAAAATACCACGGCCTGGGTGAGTCTATTTTGAAGAAGTGGCATTAGAAGAAGTTTAAGTTTAAAAAATTTGGCTCTCAAATTTCAATCGTTGTACTGTTGATAATTTGGCTCTGTGGACTAACGAGTTTGCCAACCAGTGCTCTAGATCATAGTCAGAGCTGGGATTAGAACCTACGGCTCTGGTTCCACTAACAAAATCTGGCTCCAAATAAAGAAACAGTTGAAGTTCTCATAGGAGTTGTAGGTTGAGGGAAGTGCCAGAAAGCCACCTTCATGGTGCCTAACCTAAGTGCTTCCGTGAGGACATCATTTTTCGGAGTGAGAGTGTGGCAGGTGGGTGAGACAGGATAGGAAAGAACGCAGGAGGTGAGTGGGCTGCCCGCAGACCTGTGTTTGGCTTCCACGGTGCCATTCCTGAGGTTGGCACCTGCAAGCCCCTGACTTTCTCTGGATACCCGAGAACAGATGGCTGCCAAGTCAGACCTCCTTGGCAGAAGTAGGTTCTCCAGGCTCACATGAGCCTTGGAGCCCTGGGCTGTGTCCTCACACTCCCACCTATCACCATGGGGTCTGAGGTGTCTTGTTTCATCTCTCTGAACCGCAGTGTCCCCACCTATAAAGTGGGGCTTCCCCTGGCAGGGTGAGGGTCAGCAGAGCCTGTGGAAAGCCTGGCACCTGGTGATACGGTCAACACCAGCTCCATGGCACGGAGGCCCTGTTGTTCTTTGGAGACTGTTTTCCCTGTCTCTCCAGAGGATGCTCAGGGCGCAGGAAAAGCTGCAGCTGGGGGTTCCCCAGCCTGGGAGGTAGGAAGCAGGGCTGCAAAATCCCTGCTGGGTACCAATCTCGAGCTCAGTCATGTGTTTTACTTTTTCTTCACCATAGGAAGGGGTCAGAAGGGCTGCAAACATCTAGAGAATTCAGAGATTGTTTGTGTTGAGCTGGAGGGAAGAGACCCCCATGGGCAAATGTATTCCTAGTGTCACCTTCATGCAAAATTAGTTTCGAGCGGTGGCTTGCTATTCCAGACAGTAAAGCATCAAGCAGGGCCAAAGGATTGCTTTTTTTTTTTTTTTTTGGTCAAAGTCCCTAAGGCAACCTGGTATCTCAGAAGAGATTACAAATTCTGGATTGTGTAAATACCTTCTGCTCAGGAAGCATCTATGGAGATCTTCCTTGTTTCTGCCTTCGAGGTACAGAACTTGGCCAGCCCTGGCAGAGGAGGCCCAGGGCCAGCTCCCTAGGCCCACGCCTGCCTCCTTGAACTCCCAGCCAGCCTTGCAGGAGGGGCAGGGATGCTGATGGCCACCTGTGCCCAGTTGATGCTGAGCACAGCTTCATAGAGCCCTTGCTTCCTTCCTCCCCTTTCTCCAAAACTCCCGGGCATTGGAAGTCCCTTCTAGAAGGCAGAGACCAGGGATCTGCTTAGGCAGCAGGCATATCCGGGACCATTTGTGCCTCCCCTCCACCCTCCTCAGCCCTGCTCCTCCCCATCCTTCTGCTGTTGTCAAGTTAGGACTCATCTTGAGAATAAAGCTGCACCCAGCACCTGAGCAGAAAGGCCCCTCCTTCTGTTCTAGGGTCCAGGTAAGGAGGATGGGCAGGCTGAGAGGAGATGGTGCTGGGACCTGGACCTTTTAAGGAGCTCGCCACCCTGGATGGTCTGGAGACGGTGGGCCCAGGCAGCTCCTTGATTTTGCTGGTGGTCACTGGGCGACAAGCTGGAAAGCCTGGCTCCTCCTGCCTTTGAACTGAGCCCTCTGTCTCTCTCCCGCCTGGGAGCTGTTTTGAGCTGTCAGTTCCCAGGGATTAGATGCATGTTTAGGCTGGATGAACTCATGAATGAAAATATTTTGCTTCAAGGTTTCGGCAGTGGAGCCCTGCACGGTGGGCCCCCCTTTCTCTCTTCTCCTTCACTTAGCACCACCCACCCAGGCCCACCCTCACAGCAGGGGCCGAGGCCCTCACAGCAGCACCCTGGCTGCCCCGTGATGGTTTGGATAGGCCCACCGTGCTGTGGTGAAACCAAACGACGGGCAGCTTCTGGGCCAGGTGAGCACTCCCCAGAGACACTTTTCCTGACCCACAATACCTTCCTGAGCACAGGACGGGAGGGCAGCCCCAGGCTTTTCTGTGTGTGAGCCACGGCCTGGCTGGGAGAGGGGAATTGGCCTTGGGTTTGTGGATTTCACCCAGCTTTGATTCCAGTGCCATGAGCGTCGAGGGTTGTGTTTGGAGAACTGAGTTAGTCCTGTCATCTTAGATGTGTGATGTTATGGAAGAGGTAGGAGGATCAGTGTTCAAATCTCAGCTCGGCCTCTTAGTGGTGTGACCTTGAGATAGTCACTGCTTTGTGTCCCCAATTTACAGAGGAGGACACTGGGTATTCCCACATCTCCTTGCCAAGCTGCTCTAAGGGCTGTTATGTGTTAGGTGCCCACCCTTGTGTATCACTGTCCATTTCCTGCCTGTTGTTGGGCTGGTCTAGGTCAACACCTGCTGCCTGTTGCTTTGCCCACATTCATGGAATGAGAAAGACCCAGGGGACATGCTTATGGAGCCCCAGTGTGATGGGGGAAGCCAGCAGCTTCTAAGTGAATTAATGCTGAAATCAATAGACTGATACCGTTGCTGGCTGGGTTCCCCCAGGGCTGGTTCCACCATATCATCTATCGTCACAGGACTCGGGGGCTCTCCGGGAGCGCTGGCCAATGGCCACTCTCCAGAGGGCAGTTGTCTGCTACTTTCTCCTGTAGGAGGTTGCTGAGGGCTTCTTGGGAAAGGCGCGAGCTGGTGGCTATTAGGACTCTCTTCCGGGTGCAGTGAGTTATATTGCTTAGTGAATAGACCTGGTTGAGGATCAAAACAAACCTTGGCTGGGTGGGGAGTGTGCGTGCATGCATAAACCTAGGTACATGCCTGGTGCCAACTGCCGTGTGTTTGTTGCGTTTGGGGTGGGGCTGGAAATATTATTGGGCTTTTCCCAACTCGACTTCTGATCAGTGGCTGTATCAGTGAAGAAAGTATTGTTTTATATGAGTACTATATGTTACATGTAAGAAAAACTAGAACAGATATATTTGAATAGAGCTAAGCACTGTTCACATTTTAGAGATTTCTGGACTCTTTTTTTCCTATGTATACATGTGTGTGGTTTTTCTTACAAAACAATACAACTCATTTTTGTGACTTGTTCTCACTTAGCAAAGTATTATGGTATATGTTGCATGTATACCTCAATATGTCACGATAGCCGTTCACATCCCATGCCTTCATTAGTGAAGGATGCACTAGTTTGGATAAGTCCACTGTGCAGCTTGTGGGGTGAGCAGCTGGCAATGTAAGTGCAGGCGTCTTCATTTATGTACTTGACTTTTCACTCCTCTATTTGGTTACATAGGTCATTTCTGAGTGTCAGTCCTCATCAACCACACATGAACATCCTTGTGTAAGCATCACTCATACAACTGTTTGAGGACAAGTGCTTGGAAGTTGAATTTCTGAAAGACGTGTCTGTGTTTTTCAGGTTTCTGAGACCCTTTGCTAAGTTGCCTTCCAGGAAGTTTGTACTAATTTATATTCCCACTAGTAGAGTTTGAGAGTGCTTGCTTCCCCTTACTATCTCCAACATCAGGTATCAGATGTGTAAGGTTTAAATCTCTCCTTTGCTTTACTAGAGAAAAAATGAATATCTTACTGTTTTAATTTGCATAGTTAGATCACCCAAGATGAAAAGTATATATTTTTGTATATTACTAGCCACTTACATTTAGCTATTTACATAATTTTCTCATTAAATGATTTCATGTTCTTGACTTATAAAAACTCTTAATATATGAAAAATTATCCTTAGTATGTATTTATGAATTCTGAATGTTTAAATATTTACCAAATATTTAACTGTTCTTTCATTTGTTCATTCATTCATTCACCCATTCATTCATAAATCCTATCATTTAGAACTGTTCTGGACTCTATTGGGGGTGGGCGTATACTGGAGAATTAGCCCCTGTATATCCCTTATTTCAAGGGAGCTCCCAGTTCATGGGATAATCAAGTTTGGCCCTAACCAGGTGGGCTAGGACAGTTGTCACCTGTGCCGATCGGAAGATAGGGAAGGGAAGGTGGTTTGGGAAGGTCAGGGCATCAGGTCTCTTGGAGGTGACAATGAGAATTGGCTCTTGCAAGGTGCAGGCTTCAGGTGTGGGGTGGGGAGGGTTAGGTGAGAAAGAGCATGGCTGAAACGTGCAGGTGGGACTGAGAATAGCCTGTTAATAGGCCTAGGGCTGTAACTGGCCCAGATACAGATTCATTCAGGGTCTGCTGTGGAGGGAACTAGTACCTCTGATGAAGGGCAAGCAGTGATGAGGCAGGGAGGGGGATCTCCTGTTTTCTCTTTGGGTCCATGTAGGACTGAGCCCAATAGAAGAAAAACAGTCCTTTCCCACTTTGCATACTTTCCCTGGGCCTGGCTAGAAGTTTCTAGAGAACTTTCCTACAGTGGAGGAGCAAGTGTGAGGTGTGCTCTTCTGGGTCAAAAGCCCCTTGGGGAACCTGTGAGGTCTGTGAGTCCATTTTACAGATAGGAACTGAGGTCCAGGAAGCAAAAGGGACCGGGTGTGTCAGCCTGAGAAGGGCCTCAGGACCGAAGCCTAGGAGAGCCAAAGGCACTTGGGGGGCGTAAGAGGGACCTACCTGCCTCCAGTCTGCTCTAGTTACCGGTAAGCCAAAGGGGAGGCCTCTGGGCTGGTTGTAAGAAGAGCAGAGTAACAACTGGCCATGCAAAGTCAGGGCAGGAGCAGCGCTGGACCTTCAGCCCAAGGTCAGGACCCCCCTAGGGAGACAGCTCAGCAGGGAGTGGGCAGGGGCTGTCCAGGCTGGGGCATGTATGCAACGAGGGGATGCTGATGCTGTCCAGCTGGGGTGTGCATGCAGCGTGGGGATGCTGATGCTGTCCAGGCTGG
>JAAGEH010000293.1:4732683-4808954 GCA_011751065.1 Lasiurus cinereus | reverse complement strand
GTGGGGATGCTGATGTTGGTCAGGCTGGGGTGTGCATGCAGCGTGGGGATGCTGATGCTCTCCAGGCTGGAATGTGCATGCAGCGTGGGGTTTTCAGTGAGCCCCTACTGTGTGAGGTAGATGCTGAGTTTTCAGTGAGTACCTACTGTGTGAAGTACTGCTGGGCCCAGGCAGGCAGTACAGAATGAAAAAATGTTGGGCCTGGTCTCATTGGGAGATGGGATGGGCCCCTTCAGTCCAGAGGTCAGGAAACGGTATCTGAGGAAGTGGGGGCTGGGAGGTTGTTCCTTCAGCTGGTGTTTATCAAGGCTCTAAGCCAGCCTCTGCCCCTAGGTTCACCGTCCTGTGAGGATGGCCAGTCAGAAACGGGAGTGGTGGCCTGATGACTGCTGACCACAGAAGCACTGAGGGCGGGGGGAGGGGGTGGCACAGAGGAGGTGCCATCAGAGAAGTCTCCCAGAGGACGTTACAGCTGGGTTGAGGCCTGAAGGAGAAGTAGGAATTAGTCAGGGGAGAGAGGGAGAGCACGTGGAAGGGCCCGGATGTCTGGGTGGTGTGCTGGGGTGTCAGAGGTGCACCGATGCATGCCCTCTGGCAATCCTGGAAGGCTTCCTAGGGGAGAGGCCGGCCATGGGAAGAGGCACAGGGGTGGGCTGGAAGCTGGCCCAGGGAACCAGCCAAGGCAGCACCGAGGAAGGGGGTGCTGCCCCACCTGTGGTGCTACCGGTGGTGTCCTGGAGCACCCCTCCACCAGTAAGTGTGGCATATGGGGGTGAAGGGAACCCTCTGTACTCTGAAACATGTGATCTTGCTGTATAACGAGTCTCTCAAAGACTGGAAGGAGCATTTCTCTAGATTCAGAAGCTCATGCTGCGCACCCCTCTCCCCTCTTTCAGGATGGCCCAAGGGCTCTAGGTGAGGTGGGGCCAGAGGCACCCTTGCTACCCAGGGAGACTAGTTCAGGGAGAAGGCAGGTCCCTACTCAGCTCCACTCAGCTCACTCCCGCCAGCGGCTTTGTGAAGGGCAACTCCCATTGTGTCCCTCCCCATTGCCTCAGGGAGGACAGCCAGACTTCTCACCCAGGCAGGCAGGCCCTTTGAAGACAAGCCTGCACTTAGGTGGCCAGCTGCATCCCCCACATCTCAGCCTATAGCTCTCTGCATCCACCGGTCCAACTGCCCCCTCTTCTATCCACTCCTGTCTCACCTTCACACCTTTGGCTGTCTCGCTTCCTCTACCAGATCTCCGTTTCATTTACTTAAGGCCTGTTCATTCTTCTGGATGGACAAAGATTACCACCTCCTGGAAGCCCCCCTAGCTTTCCTGGCCCTATTGGGCAGAGCACAGCTATCTTGGTCCTCATGGGTGTCATCACCCCGTTGTCACCCTTGTATTTGAACTGGCTCTGCCAGTCTAGAACTACCAGAAAAGGGGCAGCCTGTCCCTCCTCCATGTGTCCTCCTCGGGCCTGGTCCCCTTACCCTCTGTGGGCTTAGGAACATATTTGCGGAGGCAAGGGAGATGGGGTCACTGAGGCAGCATTTCCTCAAGAACTGGCAGGCATTGTTCAGTGGGTACCTGCCCACCCCACTGTGGAACGAGAGCCAGCTGGTGGGAAGCGGTTTAGAGCATAGACTTGGGGGAGGCCCCTCCTGGGTCTTGCTTGCTGTGTGACCTCAGGTAGGTTACTTAACTTTTCTGAACCTTGGTTTCCTCATCTGTTTAACAGAGACAAAAATATACAGCTCGGGACTATAGTGCGCAGTAAAAGAGATAACGGTGTGTAAGCCTCACAGCCGCAGGGCCCCATCTGGCCAGGTCTCTACACAGTCATCCAGCCAGAAGTAATGAGAAAGCTGTCCCTTTATTGTCCTTCGAAGGAAAAGTGACAATTGGGAGTCTCTGTCCCCAGCAGCACAGGCGAGCCCCTGTGACCCACTGCAGTTCCTCCCCACACCCAGCTTTTCCTCTCTCTGTGCCGCCCCCCCCCCCCCCCCCAACACACACCCTCTGCGCTGCCTACCAGGTCCTGGTTCTGTGTCGTGGAGGGGCAGGAACAGGCTGGTGGGAGTAGAAGTCTCTGAAAGTGGAGGGGCAGGGAGTCCCTACCCGTGGATGGCTGAGCCGTCTCAGGGATACAAGGTCCTGGCCCTTCGTCCATGCTCAGTGGATGTAAGGGTCCCTGTTCAGTGTTCGTGGAGTACCTGTCATATGCCAGGCACATGTTGGATTTTAATCCCTGAGAAGTGAGGGAGGTGGTGTTAGTGTCACTTGACAGATGAAGCTCAGAGCACACGTGAGGACCCTGGTTGAAACCCCACGGATGATGGTTCGTGTCAGCTGGTCAGGGGGCCCTGCAGGGTAAGGGAGCTCCTTGACGCCCTCCCCTTGCTCCTGGATGAGCAGGGAACAGTGCGGAGGCAGGTGATGGGCAGATCCTAACCGTGAAGGATTAAATATTTACATTCGGCAAAGATGAGGGTTAAGTGCCTCAGAGGCAGGCAAGGGAGAGCAGAGGAAACGGCTGCAGGGCCAGCCCCAAAGGGCTCCTAAGAGAGCTGTGGGGGAGGGGCCCATCTCGGGTGGGGCGGGAGCTGGGGGAGCCAATGAGGGGCCGGGCCAGAGAGGAGTCAGGGGCTGCATCTCCTGCGATACGTGTGAGTGTGTGGTGGCCCAGGAATGTGGGAGCCACATAGTTTTGTGTAATTAGGTCGGCTCCTCTGCAGCGGCTGCAATTAGCTGCAGCCAGGAGACAGGACTTCCTGCAGCCAAGGTCACTTCTGCACCTGGGGCGGCTTACCTGGGCTCCTGCTGTCCGGGCCTGGGCCCGTGTAGTTTCCGGCGAGGCAGCCGGGAGGCAGTGGGGCTGTTGGGACTCCAGGGTCAGAGCTCACACCTCACAGCAGGAGGAGAGAATTGTCTGGCCCTCCTCCTGCCACTCAGCCCTGTTTACATCTTCTCTGAGCCCAGCTGAAGGGGGGGCCCTGGTTCCTATCCCTCACCGTTCTGGGGCTATTTCTGAGCCTTTCTCACTCTTGCCGCCTGTGATTAACACTCTCCGTGTCCTGGAGGTTTCCAGCGGCCGTGACGGGCCAGTGAGTGCCTCTGCACCTCCTTCCTCGGGAAGCTCAGTGGTAGGAATAGTTTGAGAATTTGGTTTTTCCTTTTGAGTAGCCCAACCTATCCTGCCTGAATGAAAAAAAAAAGTTTTTTAAAAAATAAGATGCTTAATGCTGCCACTTTGTCTTTTTTTTTAGTATCTGGGGAGTATTACTTTGTTATTGTTGCTGATAAGATGAGGGGAATAACCATTGTCTTTGTATTCTTTACTGGCTCTGCCTGCATCTCTCCTAAAATGGTGAGAGTAGATATGAAAACTTGGAAGCAGGAGGGTAATTACTTCTATTTTGCTTTGCAGACAGAAAAACCTAGAGGCGGGAGGAGTGAGGTGTTTGCTCAGGGCCACACGAGGAAGCTGACGGTGGCCCAGGGCCACGTATCTGCCAAGCGAGTTCACATCTCAGCCCGGGCAGAACCAGGTGCAGGGCTGGCGCTCAGGCTGGTGTCTGGTCCTTCCGCTGAGCCAGGCTGGAAGCAGAGGGCGAGTGGCCTGGTGGTGTCCACAGCAGTCAGCGAAAGGCAGCATGGCTGGCTCTGCAGGAGGCAGGGCTCAGTGGTGGAAGGCTCTGGAGTGCAGGCGAGAGCCCGGTAAAGCCACTACTCAGTTCTGGACTGAGTACCTGGCTCCTCCATCCTTGGCTGTGCACCCAGCACTGGAAAATGGTCTAAGAGTCCTTGGAAGGTGCCTTTTCCCAGCAGGTCCAGCCTTCTCCTCGAGGAACCGGGGCAGTGAGGGTGCTGGCCACTTTCTGTGACAGCACAAGTTCCCTTAGGCACGAGGCCTGATGCCACCCAGACTTCCCAGTGCATAGAAGGATTAGACGAGGTCCCTTGTGATCAATGGGAAATTCTCAGCAGGTGCCTGTCTCCCAGTAAGTGTCCCATTGGTGTTCTTATGACTTTAAACACTATTATTAAAGACAAAGGCAAGGCCCCTAGGAGGTAGCAGGACCCCAGCCTGGTCTGGGAAGACACTGCTGTATGAAGAGTAGCTGACATGGGCTCTTGGCCCTACATCTCTTTCAATCGTGCCTCCCCTCATAGGCCCGAGCCTCCTTCAGTAGGAATGAAACGCCAGTCGGTTCTCATTATTCATGGTGGATATGTTCTATGAAGTCTCCACAAACAATGAATTGGCAAATACTGAACTACTGCTCCTGGGGAAATACAGGATTCAGTGCCTGTGAGCCTCTGGTCACAACATATTCATTGACTGATCATATATAAACTTGTTTGTGTGTTTCTGTTCAAAGATGATAGTACTTATATTTTAAATGTATACAACATGTACACATGCATGTAATTATATACATGCATGTAATTTTGCACATGCATATAAGATAGATGATACATATTCACGCATGTATGTAATTACATATACATGTAATTATATATGCTCATGCATATAAGATATATAATACGTGTACATGCATATAAGATACACGTTACATGTATTTTACTCATTAACCTTAAACCCATAGTTAATAATAACCCTGTTGCTCATGTCGTAACAGAGCTTATGTAACACAAGTATTTTCTCTGGTGGGCACACGACAGCCTTCTTGAACTTAGGGAATTAGCATTTCAGTGCTGTGCTGGAGGGCATTTTAAACACAAAAATGTGAAGCACAAACATGTGAAGAACGTGGCACTGCACAGACCGTACAGGCAGAACACTTGTTTACTGTGCGAGAGCTGAGCAGGAAGGTGGAAGGTCTCTTTGTTGACCTCGGCTGGGAAAAGGGTGTGTAAGGAGACTCAATTTTTTCCTTGCTCTGTGCATGTCCACGTATAATCATGAAAGTGTGGGTATTGACTTTTAGGGTTACTGATACATTTTAGCGAGTAGGCAAATGGCATATATGGAGGATTAGGGTGTATAGCAGCTAACCCAAGCTTCTGGCCCAGCCCAGCTGTCTGGGGCCACTCAAGGTTGGGAGGCAGCAGGAGAGTCCTTGAACCACAGGGAACGTGAAGGGAAAGAAGGGAGGTCCCCAGGTGGCCCACCCCTGAGCAGAGGGAGGCCTGGGGGCTGAGCTGGAGGGCTCTGTCCAAGGTGTGCTGATGGGCTCTCCACACCCAGCACTTCAGCTGTTACAGCAGTGTGTTCACGTGGACGGGAGGGAGGGATCTATTTTTATTCTGGGACATATTTTGAACATACAAATGAGAAGAAACGTATCTTTGCAGGATTTTCACTTTCCACCCACCTTCTTTATCCTGCACCTATAGGTTCTGCAGAGACGAAAGCTCACTGGAGGTGCCGGTATGCTCAGTTGGGAACCTGAACATCTGTATAGATAGAAGGGAGGAAGAGTGTGAATAAGAATCTGCAGTAGTGAATCCCCAGGCTTGACTCAGGAAAAGTGAGGGAGGCCGGCGAGAAGGGCTGGAGGGAACAAGACCCCCCTCCCCCCCTCGCACCCTCCCGCCCCCCCAGCTCCCTGGTCTCCTAGGCCAGGCCAGTGGTCAGCAAAGAGCCAAATATCAATAGTATAACGATTGAAATTTCTTTTGAGAGCCAAATTTTTTAAACTTAAACTATATAGGTAGGTACATTATTAACTTAATTGGGGTACTCCTTTAGTCGCACTCTATGTGCACGTCCCACATGATATTTTGTGGAAGAGCCACACTTAAGGGGCCAAAGAGCCGTATGTGGCTCCCGAGCTGTAGTTTGCCAACCTCTGTTCTAGGCCATTCTGCAGACTTGCCTGCACCCTGTTAGTTATTGAGAAGTTGAATTGGAGACCATGGAGGGTCCCTGGGCTCCAGTTACCTTAGGTGCTAGGTGGTGCATGGGGCCCAGACCGGGGCAAGTCACCACACAGCAGAACTGGGGCTGGAGGCCAGGCCTCGGCTCTCACGTGTGCTCTCCATGTCAGCAGTGTCTCTGTGTATGGTGGCGGGTGGGTTCATGTCCTTCTTTGGTGAAGGACTGTCTTTGGTCCTGTAGGGAGGGTAGGAACTTGGGCTTTGGAGTCTATGTTAGACCATTGGCTTAGTCACTTATACCGGCTGTGTGACCTGGGTCACTCACTTAACCTCTCTGTGCCCCAGTATGTTCATTTTAAAATTGGGGGATTAGGGTGTATAGCAGCCAACCCAAGCTTACACTTCAAGGTTGCATTAAGGACTTAATCCATTGATATTTATAAAACATAGAATAGCATCTGGCAGAAAATTAGAGATATGTGTTAAATGAAATTTCTAAAATGGCTGTGTGAATTTGGGGCAAATTACCCTCGATTACTAAGCCTCGATTTTATAATCTGAAAAAATGGAAATAGATAATGATAAGCACTACAAAGGGTTGCTGTGATGACTCGGCCTGGTTAAAGTGAGTTTCAGGTGCTGAGTGCGGAGTAGCTTTTGAAAATTGTCAGAAGAGCCTGGGCCTGGTGGCTCAGTTGGTTGGAGTGTCATCATGCACTCCAGAATGTGGGGGGCTCAGTTCTGGGTCTTGGGGTGCATACAGGAGGCAGCCCATTGACGTTTCTCTTTCTCCCCCACCCCTTCCTCTCTCTCTAAAAATCAGCAAAAACGTATCTTCAGGGGAGGATTACAAAACAAACTGTCAGTTTTTATTATTAGTGTTATTTTTACTTGGTAACCTTCTCCCATCTCAACTGGCAGTCTCCTGACCTGAATCACAGGAGAGGGACGGAGAACCAACACGAAAGGTGGGCCGAGAGGACAGGAGATGACAGGGCTGCCGAGGCTGCATAGAGGTGAGGCCAGAGGTGGCCTCCAGGCCTCCCTCCCGGTGGCAAAGACCCTGAGGCTGGCTAGCTGGGTGGATGGTCCCAGACCTGGGGGGGGGGGGGGAGGCTGTTCTCTGAGCCACACCCACAGGGACTCGGAGAACCTGCGCCGTCAGCAGGAGAGCTGGCTGCGAATCCAGCCGGGCTTCGTGTTTTGAGGGTGGCCTCACCACCTGCGTGGGCGTCCTGGCCAACGTGTGGCCAAGGGCACTGCCCAGCAGGGTCACTGCCATTCAGGGGGAAGCGGGTGCGTGTCCAGAGCTCCCTTCCGACGTTCCTCTGGAAGACGCAGCGCGCACTTCACCGGAAGCGTCAGCACAATTTTCTAATCAAGTTGAAGTCCGTGGCCCGTAGTTAGAAACAATAAATGAAACGCAATTTGAGCCGGCGCTTGCCAGTGTCTCCGTTCCTGGAAGTGGGTGTGGGTGAGAAGCTGGTCTTTCTGAGAGAAGAACTTGACCCTCTGACCCTGACCATTTAGCCCCCAGCCCCACCATCAGCTTGCAGGGGTGGGACCCTAGGACTTGATTTTCGGTAATCATCCTAAATCCTGATTTTGATCTGTCGGGTCAAAGTCCACACTTCTCTGTAAATCAATGCACACTATTTAGCTGACTCTTTGTTTTTTCTCCTTCCAGCTCCTTCTACCTACCATGCTTAGAGTTTAGTTTTGGAGATCATTGTTTAACCAATATTAAGCCATTCACGTAGTTTAAGTGTTTACTTATGTGCTTTGAATCATAGCTTGCAGTAAGAACAAGTGATGCCCCTAATCTGCCTTCACTACACTCCCCAATACCCTAATTATGTAATTTAGAAAAGAACATTTCCTGACAGCAGTTTCTCAGTGCGCAGCAACAAATGCCGACCGGGGACAGGACCAAACAACCTGGTAATAGCTAGCACATGGAGCCCGCTGCCTCGGTCCAGGCCGTCCTGGCTTTGGGCGGACGCCCGTCCATTTGGGTTAAGGCTTTCAAATGATGGCGTATTAGTGCCAGTAGAAGCAATCCCACATGAAAAGAGCTGTAGCTAATAGCCCATCTCCAGTCGCTCTTAGTTTGTGGAATAGGCCATCACTGCAAATTGTTACTGACTGAGACCATCAGGAACAGCTATCTCACCCAGCCAGTGAGGCTGACGCGGCCAAAGATGTGTCCAACAGGCCAAGGTTTAGGCCACGCGGTTCCTCACGTCCTGGTCGACCCCGCATGTCATGGTGTGGAGGCTTGGCCTGAATGGTCTCACTTCAGAGCATCCCCTCCCCCCAAAAAAAATGTATACACCCTTGAACAGTTGACAGCTCAATTTTGAAGAGGAAATGTATTTTAATAAACACTACCTTTATAGTTATACAAAGTGTGTATTTGTTTTTGGGGGACACCCTATATGTCATGTTTTATTTTTGGTGGGGAGAGAAGTTTAGAGATGAGCATGCCTCATCTAAGTAGTGCTTGAGGGGCACTGGGGGTCAGGTGGTGTGGCTGGCAGGGTCCAGAGTTTACCCTTGAGTAGCAGCTTGTCCGTGTGGCTGTTTGGGGCAGCAGGGGTCCGCAATGCCTTCTCCCCAGCCTGCCCGTGTCAATGCCCGAGCATCCTAAGTCCACTTGTGAGAGAGTCCAGCTTGGCCTTCTCTGGCTACACGAGGCCCAAATGCTCACTGACCCAGCTGCTTCCATAACAGAAAGGGGAACCTACGTTCCTGCTTCCCCTTTCCCTCTGGAGACCTGGGTCCAACAAATCCTTCTGTTGCTCTAGAGACCTGGTGGGTGGCTGTGGGGGCTCACCTGTCTTAGCATTTGGGGCCTTCGTGAGCCACCAGTCCTGGGGCAGAACCCAGCAGCTGTGGTCTGTGCTGCTGTGTAGTCATCCAGCCGCTTGGGGCCCCCTCGCTCTGGAAGGTCCCAGAGGAGGGGGAGGGGATGAAGGAGGAGCAAGCTGAGCTGTGCAAATTTTAATTTGGCCGTGAGTCCCAAACCGACGTGTGAGCTCTCGAGAAGCACCAGTTGCTGTGGCGATGGAAGCAGTGCCAATTGCAAGAGTTGTTTTTGTGGTGAGGTTGCCTGCCTTAGACAAAGAGAGTGAGGCCGGGCTGGCGGCCTCCGTTCTCCTCCCTTCCCAGGATTGGATGTTGTCAAGATCTGGCCTCAGGGGGAGGGGTCACGGCCTCCCAGACGAGCCACTTTGCCTGCGAGTTATGCTGGGGGTCCAATGACGTGGCCAGAAAGGAGGGATCACCTGGTCTCCCAGAGGGAACCACAGGTGGGCTTCCCCATGGAGAAGGGGTTTCACAGATAAGGCAGACATGGAAGTTTAGAAGTTCTTCTCACTTGGGGCAGGCTCCTGAGACAGTGTTCCTGTGGCATCGTCTGCCCCCCGAGCCTGGCCATGGGCCCGTGGGGGTCTGCTCCTGCAGGCCACGTCTTGACTTGGACCTCAAATATTAGCTCCCCTGAAACTTTTCCGAAGCGATAGACTGGAGGCCTTTTCTGTAGCCGGGGTGCTTATGTAGCTCGTTAACTCTCAGAGTGTTTTACAAATATTTATCCACCTTAGGTCATTTGCAATCCTAACCCCTGTCATCCCACTTCAAGGTTGTCCCCCAGCCGGGTTGCCCCAAATGAAGTCAGAAGCCTCGGACCGGGAATTCCACGTTGGCGGATTTTGAAAATCGGGCCCAAAGGGTTTGTTTATTTCTCTAGTCTACCTTTCTTAGAGTTCCAGAATGTGTCAGGACTTCCCAGTCCAGACATGTTGCCCTTTGCCCCCCCGCCGGGGGGGGGGGGGGCCCGGGGGGGAGAGTATTTTATTTATGAATTCATCTTAGGTCACTTCTAAAATCACTTTAAATAAAAGTAATACCCCTTTCCTGAGATTATGTCAAAGCATCAAAATAAAGACGGCACTAGCTTTGAGTGAGGTATTCCAGGACAGGTAACCCGTTCCCTTCGACTTAATCGTCTAGCTGGTGTGGACGAGGAGAGAGAGCCCTTTGCGTTTTGCTTTCCGAGGTCCCTGACGGATATCTGTTTCCTGGTCGAGAGGCAGGCCTCTGGGACGAGCGGCCTGGGTCTTTATTCAGGGACGACTGTACGCTGCATGTCAGCGATATTTTCCCCAAGACGCACCCAGATGATTCCTGGCCCCCGCCCCTCCCCGTCTTCCCAGCAATCCACCGCCCCGAGTTGCATCAGGGTTGCTGGCCTCAAAGTAGCCTAACCTGAATTTGCCTCAGCCCCTGGTCTCAGAACTTCTGACTAATGAAGGCTGACCCTTGGTGGGTTGTCAGAAGCCACTACTTGCCTGCACCAAGCCTGTTCTGCTGATAAGATAGGCTTTTGTGTATAGCAGGCAGGAGGGTAGCAGCTTCAGTCAGGCCTATATCAAGGTGTTACTAATCCTTTGGCTAATGTTTGCCAAATAAATAGCCTCATTAGGAAGGGCTATAAAAGTCTGATAAGATTTCTTCTAATTATCCCCCAAAGCACAAATACTTGGGGTTTCAGTTTAGCATAATAGGAGACATTGAGAAAAGGAAGAATGTGTGAGCGTGCATATTTTTAAACAATGGCTTCCACCTTCCTCAGTCCTAATGCAGGCACATCTAGCATTTCCGATTCCGTTTTTTGCAGAAGCAACAAATTGCCGAACAGAAGAAAAAAAAAAAGACAACGACATATTTCAGGTTACTGTTTCACCTTTCAAATCAATATACAATCCATTAAAGCTACATTTTTCCATGAATGATAAATGTAATTACCTCTCTCTTGCCATAAAAACTTATCCTTATTAAATGTAAATATTTAAAAATGATTGAAATATATTTGAAGGGCACTTTATAGTTTGATTTTATACGCTGACATCTGGGCTGCCTTCCCTAAAACAGTATTTCTTGGAGAGTTATTAAATTAGTATTTTGAAAGGTCTAACACTAGATTTGTTCCTTGTTTCAGTTTTAATTTTGTACATATTTAGATTTACTGGGAACTAAGAGGGTTTAGGTTAGGCTAATAACGTTGTGTGTTTCGGGGCTTGTACACATAGGAGACGGAATATTTGCAGAGGGAATATTTAAATAGTTGGGGACTACATCTCCACATTTATTTTGTACCCCTGCAAAGTATAAGAGTAGAAGGATCGAGATTTCAAGATTCTTGGCTGTAAATGTTTCATTTTCCAATTTTTCTTTTGAGCAGGAAGATTGTTTTAAATATTTACTTTACTTTTAATTATGTATCATTTCCGATAGCAACTACCTGATTTTTTTTTTTTTTAGTTTGAGATCTGTCCGAGGTTATTTAGTTAAACTCTGAGAAAGATACACAGTGTGATAATTTTCACTCCTTTAAACATTCACTTTTCATTGTCTCACTCTACCCCTGTTTTTGGAAAGGTGAGGTTCTCCAGTTCTGTGCTAGAGAGAGTTTCAAAGAACAATAGAAAATCTAACATTTGGAAATACAACCTTCAGTGACTTAACCTAATTCTAGATGGCAAAAGTACTTTGCCCCCAAAATGTGAGAGAATTAAATATTTGGTGACTCAAATATTTTCTTCGTGATAAACAAACAGTTCTGGGTGGATGTATCCCTGAGATCTGCATAGGAAAGCAACCATCCATGCAAGCCGCGCTGGGCTGCCCTTCACACCCACTTCCCTCTTTTCTTGCGCGACGTTAAATCCTTGAGATGTGTAAAGATGTTGTGATAGGCAGTGGGTCAAGTGATCTGTACATGTAGCTTTTTATACATTTTTCTTTGCAAAGAAAAATTTTTCTTCCAATCCATCCCCCCAAATAAGCAGTTTGTAAAAACAAAAGTCTGTTTGTTTTGAAATGGCACACAAGAAACCGTGTTATAACAACCCCTTCTCCTTGAGTCCTGTCTGAGAAAAGAAATTGACTTATCGTCAGCAATTTTCCTCATGATAAGCCCTTAAAAAATAAAGCTGTCTCTTGGGTCAAAAATAAACATCAGTGAGGTACAGATATTTGTAACGAGGTGACCTTTATTGACTTGTCCAGTGGAACTGTTTAACCTTTGTTGTCCTATCCCTCTGTCCTTTTTTCTTTCTTTATAGTTCTGCTCATGCAAATGCCGGAACTGGCAGCATTGGAGAAATTGGTTGGTTTTAATTACGTGGCTGCTTCTTGAATGAGTGCATGTGCCATTCTCCCCCACTCCTGTCTCCCCTTCACACAAAGTAGAAATTTTAGAAAGGCTTCAAAATTCAGTGTTTGTTTCTTGTTTTTTTTTTTTTTTTTTTTTTTTTGCCAAAACTCTTGCTGCTCTTGCCAAAACGTGCGGGATTTGGGAATGTTTTCACAGTGCCACTGAAGGTGAGCCAGCGAGGGGGACACAGCCATCAGCAGCCAGTGCGCTGGGAACTTCTCAGGAGGCATTATTTTCTTACGTAAATGCCTTTGTAGATTCCATCGACCTTCTGACATCAAAGAGCGGGCAATTAATAACGCATCTGGAGGGCCGGTCACATGCTTCCAATGTTAGAGCGGTGACGGTCAGGAAAGCCAGCCGTGGTCAGGCATTAGCCGTGATCAGTTCTAAAACAACAGCCAGGAAGCCCTCCCATCTGTGCCTCTGCTCTGAGAAACGCAAAGCTTCCTGCACACGAGGTTCCCATGGACACTCTCCTGCTGGATGAGAGGCGAGCAAACGATCCGCCTGCCGAGGACAGACACCGGGGCTGTGGCAGAGCCCCTGGATTTCTCCACTCCATCGAAACCCGGTGTTTGTGTGTGCACTTTCCCCTCGAAGCCCAACGTGGCAACAGGCAGCCGCTTGTATTACTTGAGTCTTTAGTTAATCTTCACAGCTTTGCCCCTTTATTTACGTGCATTTTCCAAAATAAATATTTTCTAGTACGAGGCTAATAGGCACTTTCTGCTGGCTGCAACCGAAGGCATCCCTTACCACTTATTTCCTCTCTTTCACGGTAGCCTGCTTATCTTTTCCAATGCAATATGTGCTCCCCAACCCCAAGCAATAAACGACAGGCACGTAAGACTGTATTTAAGCTCCACAAAAATGTTTCCCAGAAATATGGCGCTTTGGGCTCTGAATACTCCAGCAGGTATAAAAGCCTGCAACTCTTTAACAGTAATTCTCATTCGAGTAGGTCACAGATAATAAAGGAAGGCTTGTTTCTGGGAAATTTAAAAAAAAAATGACATTGAGGGGGAATATTTATTTGCTCTCTGCATTGGTCAAACGACGGGTGGATATTAAAAACGTGTAAACAGACAGATGCAACCAATTCTCTTTCATTAACAAGTATTGCCATTTCATAATAAGGTAAATGCATTAAAAAATGTTGACACTTCTGCGAAACTGAAATTGCCAGGACATGAGCCTGTTTTAAAAAATTTTTTTTTGAAAGATAATCAGTTTAGGGAAAAAAACACACGTTTTCTTGTAAATCTGTAAAGAACCAACTTGAACGTGAAAGGCTCCTTTGGCCGCTCATTGTGTACGTTCCTGTACGTTTGGCCCTTGACTAAATCTTCCCAGTCGCCAGCTTTGTTTTCCTTCCAAGCACAAGCCACATCAGCAGCACATTTTAAAATTAATTTGCAGCCAGGTCTGTAGTGCAGTGCCGTCAGCAAATATGTTATAAGCTTATTATTTAATAGTGATTCCCGGGGAAGGCCATCAGCCCCTGCCTAAATCCCAACGTAAAAGCTGAAATCATATTTGTTAAAACTGTCATTTTGAATTTGTGGCCCAGACCGCTGCCCTGAGAGAGGCTCCAGTGCTGCTCCCAGCTGCAGGCGCCCGCAGCCCCAGCAAAGCTTCCCGGGGCCGGCGGCCGAGACGCTTCGAGCCGCCCGGAACGACCGCCGCCCCCCGAGCCCAGCTCCGGTGCAGCCGCGCACGGCTTCTCCACGTTGTAAAGCCGTTTGATTTATTGGTTTGGTTTGGTTCGGTTTTTAGAAGCCCTGCAGAAATTATTTCCTACTGGCAGAGAGGGCATTTGGTGTTGCACTACATTAGTTTCACATCATTAGTTTAGGGTTCTCCAACTTAAAATGGTAACGCGTAGGGGAGGCTTCGAGAGACCTCAGTTCTGACCGGAGCAGAACCAATTAAACGTGATGGATTCCTTTCACTGTCTGTAACGTGTGAGGCCGTACTTCACAGAGTGCCGTGGCGTGGCTAAAGGGGGTTCCCTCTGTTAGCTTTGGAATGCGGTGGTAGGAAATGGTATTTATAAAGAGGAAAACTTCCTCTCTCACCATTCCGTAATTTCACCGTCACTGCTCGTAGCAAGGAGCCGAGAAGGGGTGCTGAGGACAGCCGGCTGGGACCGCATATTTGGGCTGCCTCCCTCCCCGCCATCAGCCACTGCCCGCTCTGGACTCCCGGGTCTTACAAGTAATTCTAAACCTGCCTGCGGACAGAGGACAAGCCTGGATCAGACCGGCCCTGGCCTGTGGTCTGTCCCGGGGTGCTGGGCTGGAGTGATCTTACAGACGCCTGGGGAATCTGCGCCCCAAGGCCTGGCATCTGGGGTGAGGGAGGGAGCCCAGGTCGCCCTGCAGGGGTCTGTGCCAAGCTGAGTGGGCCCCAGGCAAGGCTCCAGGCCTGGAGCACCTTCTCCGCACTGGGGCTAAAGGCAGCGACTGGCTGGCTGGCTGGCTCCCATGAGCCAGTTCTGCTCTCCTCTCTCTGGCTCTCCTTCCCCAGTGTCTCTCCTGTCCCCCGTGTGTGAGCCAGACCTCGGCCTTTGCAGCCAGGTCGGTGGCCAGGCTGCTGCCGCCAGACCAGGCCAGGCCCTCAGGTGAGGGTTCCCCGAAGCTCTCCTGCCACCTGTTGGCCACCGGCGGTGGTGACGCCAGGAGAAGCAGCATTTGTGGGACCAGCCTGGCCTGGCTTCCAAACCCTATGGAGTATGGTTAATCACTTCTCTGTGCTGGAACTCCACGTTCTGGCCAAGGCCCGCAGGCTGCCGACCTGACCCTGCTTTCTGAAGCACCCGCGGGCTGGTCCCCGTATGTTTCCTGAGCCCCCATCTGGCCAGGCCCGCACAAATGAGCCAACCTGCCCAGGAGTGTGATTCCAGGCCCTGACTCTGAGGCAGCCAGGGGCCAGCAGAGGGCCCATGCTGTCCCTGAGAGTGGAGGCCAGCCTGCCCTGGATCCTCATGTGTCCCGGGGGAGAGACTCGGGCCAGTCCCCCTGACAGATGGCCCTGCTCTGCCGTGAAACCATGGAGCAAAGGGAGTGAAAACCAGCCTGTCCACCTTGGCCACTGGCCAGAGGGCTCAGCCCAGGTCTCTCTCTCTCTCTCTCTCCTTCATCAGGGAGTTCCCAGGGTGTGGACGGACTGGCAACTCTGGCGACTTCAGCCAAAGGTCAGAAAGGAAGGTGTAGCAGCTTCGGGGTGTAGGAGAGGGCGCTGCCTTCTCATTGGAGGCTGCAGACCTTTCATTGCGCAGTAAACCATCCCCAGAGGTCACAGATGAGAGTTCTGCTCTGGGGGGAGTCCTGGGCCCTCCAGCTTGAATCCACCCCAAGCAGGCTGGGTTCATCCACACCAAAGGCTCTGACAGGCCCTCTTTAGCAAAGGGGAGCTCTTGTTTGGTGGCTGTGGGGGAATTTGGGTACCAAGGAGTGCAGCAGTCACATTTCTGAACCAGCTGGGGTCAAACCCAAACCTCTTTCCAGGTCCTGAATGGACCCAGTCTTCGGAATAGATTGGGCCCGGCTTTGAAAATGCCGCCTACGGTTTCGTGGCACGGAGGGCAGAGGACGTGTGCGGTGGCGATGCTTGCATTCCTGGTTGGGGAGGGGACCTGGAGCCGAGGCTGTCCCCCAGGCCCTGCTGGAGAGGACGAGGATCACAGCTGCTGCCGGCCCTCAGGCCAGCCCTTGGCCCAGTTGGAGACGCAATGTTTTTTCATTCCATGGTGGTTTTATACACAAAGCCTGCATCACTCACTCCCAACCCCACCCGCCTGCAGTGTGCCTGAGCACTACACACAGCCTCTGAGGTCCAGCTGGGCATTCAGGTTACCCTCACCCCCCAACTCTAATTTTGCCAACACAGGTCCAGCTGCTTCCTTCTGGCCGCCTTAGGTCTAACACCGTCGTCTTTTCTCCACCCCGGAAGGGGCTTGGCCGGTGCCTGTGTTTGGGTGACCGTCTCGGCTTCTCTGAGGCCAACACCTCCTTGCTTCCTGGTCTCTGAAATCATGGAGAGAGGGACTCTGGTGCCTGGCCAAGTGGCTGCTGAGGACCTAGCCCTCAAAAGCTATTTTCTTGAGTCAAGGGGCTCATGTGAGCCCTGGACTCGGGGTGACTTGTTTGTGTTTTTCAACTCACTAGTAATGTGATGCAGTGGGATTCTCTGGCATGTTTCCTCCCGGGTGCCCACTGCCTTTGGAGCGGTTCTGTGCAGAGCAGTGCCCGTCGTCAGAAGCCTCCTCCTGCCAGGGCTGGGCTCCGGGGCACCCCACACGGCTCCCTGCAGTCTCTCAGGCTGGCCAGCTCCGGAGGGGGAGAGCCTCCTCAGCCGTGACGCCCATTTTTATGGAGAAGAAGGAATGTTAGAGAAGTCAGTAAACTTCCAGTCCTCCCGGCCTCGGAACGTGAAGAGAAGATAAAACCCAGCCAGCTGCTCGCTTACCCCGGCCCCTAGGCAGCCTCCCTCCCATCAGCTCCCTTTGATTCCCCGTCACTCCCACAGAAACACGTGGTGGACACGCCTTGCCACCACCCTGTCCGCCACGCAGGTGCCGGCGGCCCAGAGGTACGACACACGTTAAACACTCCCGACACCGCGGGCCCCACCTTCGTGCGTGGGATGGCCGCCAGCTGGCTGCCCTGTCCCCCTTCTCAGGCTCTGTGGAGGAATTCTGACAGACTGGCCTTTTTTTTTTTTTTTCCCTGAGGCCACATAGTGTTCTAAAATCAGGCCGTTCAGCTGTCTTGGGAGCGTTGGGGCCACCTGTCTAGTGAGCACCCTTCTCAGCCCCTTAACGCTTACAACCGCTCAGCTGAGAACATAGCCGAGGGGAGGGGAGACGCTGGGGTTCTCTGCTCCTGTCAGCAGCAAGCAGGTTCCCAAGCCGCCCCCCCTCCCCAAGGTGATGCCACCCAGTGGTCGCTTGCTGTGCTGATGTCGGGCCTCTAGCTGGGAAGAGGGGCAGATGGCTGAGCCGTGGCCCGTTTCGTCAGTTTTGTGCATCTGGCATTCCAAGCCTTTCCCCCGAGTTGTAGCGAATAAAGAGAGAAAATACTTTATTGGCAGTAATTCTCCACCATGGCTGACCTGGCAGGCGGCTGTGCTTCCTCACTCCCGGCCGCGTTGAGACGCAACTCAGCCCTCGATCTTTGCCTGTAGCTGGCTGGGAAATGAGCCCGAGTCCTTCTTCGTCTTCCTCCCCAGCTGCTGCTGTGAGTTCATGCGTTTTAACTTTCTCTCTCCTGAGGTAACTTATCCCAGAGGCCAGTGGTGTAGGTGTGTGGGAAACAGTCTTTTAAGTGGGGGCGTTCTTGGTTGGGAGGTTGACATTGATGCTTTCCCAGGTCACAGAGCCCAGAAGTGACGAGGCAGGAGTGGCACTTGGGATTCGGGGCTGATAAGGATGGTGTGTGTGTGTGTGTGTGTGTGTGTGTGTGTGTGTGAAGACGCTAGAATCCTTTGTGATTATCAGTTGGGAAATTCATGGTAGTGTTTGTAGAGGAAGGAGAAGATGAAATGGACTTGGAGACAGTCAATTGGGTGGCTCGCTGTCAGGCAATCACTTAGAGAGCATTTGCCCTGGCGGTGGAGTGTCATTGCTATTAGCCACTTAATCCTGGGGAGAGGCCATGCTCTGGGTCACCCCCGTCTTAGAGATAAGGTTCAGCCCTGCTTTTCTTCTCTGTGTGATCTCGGCCTAGGCAGCTGAGTGTTGCGCTGACCCCAGCAAGCAGACCTCTGAAATCAAAGCCCTTGTTATTAGCTTGAACTCAAATTGCATCTTGACCCCAAATGAGATTCAAGAGCAGAGGAACAAATACTTCGGAAGAGCTAAAGGAGATGACAAAGCTCTCGTCACAGGCGGCAAGCCCCTCTCCCTGAGTGTTCATGCCCCACACCTCTCTCTCTCCCTCACCCCTGCCTGCCCCAGTGGAATCATTTGGTGTTCACCTGGCTGTGGGAGAGAACATTGTGAAATTCCAGATTTGCTGGAACAACTCGAAGACATGGAAAATGCAAACGTCTTGCCTGGTCTGTCCTGCCTTCTGCCAATGCGATCTGGCGGAGCCGTGGGCGTACAGATGCCAGCTATAATCCAGCTAAATAAATCTTTAAGAACATAAAATAAAAGCACTGTCACATTTCCTTTTGTTTTCTGCACAAAAGCCATTCTCAGTCTATGAGTGGTGTCAGAAGCAATAATCCAGAATAAATCTCCAGGAAGAAAAAAAATGCATATAAATGTGAATGATCAATCACTTCCCATTTCTCCTCCCTCACCCAGTTTTATATTGGATGAGTCATTGGGGTGGCTGCTGACAGCTCCTGGTTGGCCGGCCAGGATTGGGGGGATGATCACAGGGACATGCTAAGGCCCAGCATTGCAGTCAGATCCCCGCAGGCCATGAGCCCTAGTTTGGGAGAGTTTTTTATTTTATTTTATCCTTTGGGCCATGTCCATTCCCGCCAAGGGTAAGAAGACGAGCACACCCTTTGAGGTCAGGCCTTCTCATGGCCAAAGCGTCTCCCAGAGCTCCCGTGGGGATGTTCTTTCCAAATGCATCCACTGTGGTCATACTGCTCGTTGGGCAGATTAAAGCCGAGGAGTGCCCTCCTCGGAAGACCTGCTTCTTGTCAGTGAAGGTGACACGGCTGAGGGGAAGAATATGTCGGGGCATTTGCCAAATGAAGACTTCAGAAGTCTCTTCAGAATTAGAAGACTTTTGCCATTGAATCGTTAATCCTAACCCCCCATCATTCACGCCCCTCCACGGTCTCTACCAAATGTTTCCTTTCACAACAGGATCCATCCTGTGATCATATGTTGCATGTAGTGTCAGGTCTCTTTTAAATGATTCTTCAGCCTTTCTTCATCTTTCATGCCACTGGCGTTGTGTTGAACTGGCCAGAATGCAGATTGCTCCTCAATTTGGGTTTGTCAGGTATTTTCTCATGACCGGGTTCATCCCCCGCTGGACGGTAGCAACCTCTCCGGATGTTACGTCTGGAAGTACATGCACTCTTATGTGCCCTCATTGGTAATGGGAATTTGGATTTCCTGGTTAAGATATTGTCTGTCTATTGCACTGTATGCTTAGTTTTTCCCCTTGTAACTGATAACCCATCTATGGGAGAGGTGCTTTAGCATCCTTCAATGATTTTGCCCCAAGTAGTATGTACTACATTGGTCATTAAATGGTGATTTTACAGTTACATGACTTTCTATTTATCTCTTGGCATTCTCCTTGATGAAGAGCCCTCTTTCCCCCCCCCCCCCGCCCCTCCCTACCTTCTGCTGCTGCTTCATCATATAGTCTCATAGGTTCCTATTTTACTTACTGGGTAATAATATATTACTATCATTATTTATTTTGATGCTCCAAATTGTTTCAGTAGCCAGTGAGATTCCCTTCAAGCTTGGCATCCTTTTGGCCTGCTTCTCATCATTATCTTGAGCTTGCTTTCTGGCACTAACAAGATATCCCAGGCTTAGCTTGTACCTTCCCTGCCCTAGTCTTGGAATCAATCATTTCACTATCTATATAAAATAGCATACTTAGAAAAGTGTCACTCCTTTCCATGTCCTGCTCACTCTGTCTCCTCCCCACCCCTCACGGATAATCATTCCTTTTTTCTGTTTTTTTTTTCTTCATGTGTTTCTTTTTTCTCCTCCTCCTCCTCCTTAGTAAAAATCAGCAAACACATGAATGTTTTCCTATTTCCTCTTTTTAAACTTAATAATATATTCTAGAAATCACTCCATATCAGTTCATAGAGATTTTTTCCATTCTTTTTCACAGCAGCATATTATTCCATTATGTGTATGTAACATAGTCTCTTTTGAATCAATTTGCTGTGTTTGAGAATTTAGATAGTTTTCAATATTAGAATGCAATGGATAAACTTCGTGTGTGTATATCCTAACCACTGGCAGTGTATCTTTAGGGTAATTTCTTAGAAGTAGGATTGCTGAGTCAAGGTAAATAAATAGGCCATTTTGTTAGTATTGTCAAATTCCTCACTATGCATTCCTACCAGCAATGTGGGAGATTACCTGTTTCCTGACAGCTTTGCCAACAGAGCATATTGCCAAGATTTTGAATTTTTGCCAATTTGATGCGTGAAAAAATAGTATCTCATTGAAGTCTTAATTTGCATTTCTGATTATGTGTAAACTTGAATATTTTCTCATAGGTTTCAGAAGCATTTTTATATCTTTCGGGTGAATTGTCTATGTCTTTGCTTACTTTTCTCTAGAATATTGTTCTACCTTTACAAAGGACTATTAGCCCTTTATCTATGATATCTGTTGTAAAATATTATCTCCAAGTTTAATGCTTGTCTTTTTATTTTGCTTGTGATATTTTCTGCCATGCAAAACTTAAAGAATTTGTAGTCAAAATTATCAAATTTTTATTTGCTTTCATTTGGATTTTGATTAGAAAGCAAATTTGTATTTGCTTTCATTTGGATTCATAATTAGAAAGCTTTGCTATGCCCAGGTTATAAAAGAATTCACTCATGTTTGATTTTAGTACAAGCATAATTTAGTTTTCCATACTTTGCTCTCTAGTCTATTTAGAATTTATTTTCATATGTGATATAGGGAATGGATGTAAGTTTTTCCAAATGTCTATTCAGTGTACCAGCACCCTGTATTATAAAATCCATCTTTGTCTGAATGATTTGAGATATCACCTTTATCACTTACTAGATTTCTACATGTAGTTTGGTTGATTTCTGGTGTTGGAAGTGTGCTCCATAAGTCTGCTTGTCTCTGTATGTCCCATTAACGCACTGATTTAATTATAGCAATCTTGTAATATTTATAAATATCTGATAGGTCTTGTTCCATTTCTAGTGTTTTCCTACTTATTCGGACACATTAATTTTTTCATATGGACCTTAGTATAAATTTGTTTTTGGCTACAAAAAATCTGCTTAGAATTTTTATTGGGATCATATTAAGTTTATACATTACCTTAGGAAGAACTGACATCTTGATGTTACTAGTAAGACATCCTGACTATGAAGAAGGAATGTCTTTTATTTGTTCGAGTCCATTTTTGTGTTTTTTTAGGAGTATGTTATAGTTTTCTTTATATAAGTTTTCAACATTTCTTTAAAAATGTGTTTTTAATGATTTCAGAGACAAGAAATCAAGAGGGTGAAAGAGACAGAAGGGAGAGGGAGAGAGAGAAACATCAATGGTGAGTTAGAATCATTGATTGGCTGCCTCTAGCACATCTCCAACTGAGGATTAAGCCCACACTGGGGCATGTGCTCTGAAGGGGAATTGAACTGTGACCTCCTGGTTTATAGGTCGACATTCAGTCATTGAGCCATGCCAGCCAGGCTCAACATTTCTTGTTAGGTTTATTCTTAACGATTTTATCTTCTCTATTGCTATTATAAATGGGGGCAGAGGTTCCTCTTCTGTTACACCTTATGATTATTTGTGTCCATGAAAGCTATTGCTTTTGCTGTTGATTTTTGTTGTTGATTTTATATCCTACTACCTTGCTGAATTATTTTGTTATTTGGGTTAGTTCAGTGCCTCTCATGGTCCAAGTACCTTCAGGGGTTCCTGAGACGCATTTAGTGGATTCACAAGGTCAAAAACAATAATCATAATAATACAAAGACATAATTTATCCTTTTATCTTTCATTCTCTCTTGCGTATACAGTGGAGTTTTCCAGAGGCTACACAATGTGTAATATGACAGATTGAATGCAGAAGCAGATATGCAAATCCAGCTGCTTTCTATTAAACTCAATGAAAAAATATGCAAAAATGTAAAATGATATCATTATTCTCACTGAAAGTTTCTGTTTATGCTTATTTTAAAAATATGCTACTTATGCTAACATGTTTAATATTGTTACTTTACAATTAATATTTAAAGTTTTCCATTTTAATTTCTAATCTAATAAATATCAGTAGATATACTTCACATTAAACAAACAAAAACTCTTTGAGAGCCTTAAGAATTTTTAAGAATAAAGAAGTTCTGAGAAATTCTGAGTTAGTTGTATCATTTATTCTCTAGGTTTTCTGGTTATACTGTCATGTCCTATGTGAGTTAGCTTTCCTTCTTGTCTGATTCTCAAGGCTCTTACTGTTTCTCTTGTCTAATACATTAGCTGATACTTCTAATACACTGTGAGTGGTGGGAAAGTGGGTGTCTGTCTTTGTTCTTTACTTCAGTGGGAATGCCTCTAGGTTTCCCCATTAAGTAATATGCTGAGATGCATGTACTGTATTAACTGAGTTTCTTTCTCTATTTGATGCATTTCTGTTGTTGGCTTACTTTTTTTTTTTTTTTGTAATTGGAAAAGTTGTATTTTTTTTATCTGGTGGCTGCCTTTGTATTTATAACTTTCATATTACCCTCCCCACCCCCCACATCACCCTTTTCTTAAACATTTACTATCAGGTTTATCATATTTAAATGGTATTCTTTGATTCTTCCCTGTTATCTAAATAATGATCAGTGGTTATATTTCACTTTCCCCTTTCTCTCTCTCCCCTTTTCATTTTTTCAGTCACATTTCTTCTACTTTGTCAGAACATGTAGTGCTTATATTCTCTTCTGGTACTATGACCATACCCTTCTTTTATTTGTAGCTCTATAATTATATGTTAGATGATCACCATCAGTCCTAATGCTGAAATTTTCTATTATCTCTTGGTTGGATAAAGCTTGGTTGGATGAATGCTGGATATAAAATATTTAGCTTTTACTCTTCAGTGTCTTGAAAATGCTACTTCACTCTGGTCCTGTTCTGTATGCTGTCCTTAGGAAGTCTGATGTCAACCTAAATTTGTTGCCTGAATAAAATTTTGATCTTTTTTGTCTTTAGGCCCTGTGAATTTTTTTTCCCTGTCACTAGAGTCTAATAGTTTTACTAGGACACATCTCAGACTTGATCCTTCAAGATCTGTTTTTCACAGGACACAGTGGACCTTTTCAATATACTGACTAGGATTTATATTATTTCTGGAAAGTTTGCTTTGACTGTATTTCTAAATACTATTTTAGGTTCACTGTTTTACCTTTCTTCATCATGGACTCCAATTATACATATATTGGACCTTCTTTGTTTGCCTTGTATTTGAACTACTTCCTCTGTGACCTTTTTTACTTCTTTTAAAACTTATTTCCATTTCCTTTTTGTTTCTTTTACTACCTTTCAAAGTCCCTTTTGAAATTTTCACTTGAACCTATTCTCTTCTGGGCACCTCATAATCTATTCATTTCTGAGATAGTTTTGACTTTTTCTTCAAAAATTTCCCTGAATTTGATTAATTTTCATTGCATTTATTCTTAATTTTGAAGGTCATCTTCTAATCTTAGATTTTGTATGTGATTCTACTTTTTAAAAAATCTTCAAATATTTGTTTTATAATATTTAATTTAGTCTAAATGTTACTTTATAGTTTTCTTTTTCATGGTTAATTTTGTGGGGAGGGGAGAATTTTGCTTAGCTGAAATGTCTTGATTCATATCTAATTTCTTTTTCTTTCAGTAACTTAGTATGGAGTTGGTCTGACCCTCCCTGTCCCACCTTAGGCATTTTGTGAATAGGGTTCCTATTTCAAGATCGCCCTCTTCTGTCATAATAATGAAGTGCAGTTTATTGAATGGATAATGCTGGCAGAAGGGAGGGGGAGGGGCTAGTGTATTTTGTTTCTGTGATTTGTTTTCTGCAGAATTATTAATTTCCTTCCCCTCCCTCCTCCTCCTCCTCCTCCCTCTTCTCTTCTCTCTTCTCCTCCTCTTTCTCTACCTCACCTCTATGGGTCAAAACCTCTCCTCAATTTTCTTCTCTTCTCAGAAGCCACTTCTCTGACATTGCTGCCTCTGACACTATTCACTTTCAGTTATCTTCCTGTAGTCAGTATTGTGAACCACTAAGTTTCAGACTTTTCCCCATTATTTTACATTTAGTGGTTTCCCCAGCTTTATTCAGGTATAAATGACTGTCCTTTCGGGGATGGTTCTGTCTGTGCTTTATCTATGTCCTCCATTCCCCTTTTTTTTTGTTCATGGAATTTCTTAAGATTCCCTTTTCTGGTTTCTGCAGCACAGTAGGTGCTGTGTTGGAATTTGGTGCTTGCATGTAATTTGAAGCTTATAGTATTATCTAGCTCCCAGTAATGCTGAAAACATGGGTCATGTATAGATTTTTTTTTCTTGTAGACTTTAGCTTTATGCTTGTTTGTTTGTTGGTTTTGTTTTTTTTCAGATGTGAAAAGAGGTTTGGATTTAGGAAACCACCATTACATTCTACTCTTATTGCTGTTTAAACAGTGAAAATAAGTGTTTTTCTTAAAAAAATATTTTTATCAATTTTGAAGAGGAAGGGAGAGGATGAGAGAGACAGAAACATCAATGATGAAAGAGACTCATTGATCAGCTTCCTCTTGCATGCCCCACCTCCACCCAGGATTGGGCTTGCAACCTGGGCATGAGCCCTGAATGGGAATGAAACCGTGACCTCCTGGTTCATAGATGCTCAACCACTGAGCCACACCATCCAGGCAAAAATAATTGATTTTTAAAGGAAATTTTGTCATTTCAAAAGACACTTAAAATTTCTTAGATTAACATATTTGGTGCTGAGATAACACCACTAAGTGTTTAATCATGTTTTTACTTCTAAATTTCAGTGGGAGAGGTGCCCCCTGGTGGAAGTTTTTAGAAATATTTTAACACAGGCTAGGATGCAAACTTCTGAGAGAAAGGAGGCCCCTATAGGAAAAGTACTGTTCCTCCTAAAAACACTTATCCTGTGGAAGCTATTTCAGTTTTAATGCTGGGATTTTTCTACTATTCCTTATGGCTCAAGAACTTTGGCTCTCATCTTTGTTGTCATCGGCCTATTTTTAAATATTCAGTAGTTATTTTAAAGCATAAAAAATACTATAAGTACTTTTTCTCTTGATGGAGATGAGTTCAGTTTGAACTGCTGTCTCTTTTCACCTTTATAGATGAGGAGAGCATTGGTTCTTGTAAGTGGCTGCTAATAAGAAATCAAAAAATCAGGAGACTGTCTTTCTGAGGCAGTTAACTACATATCAATTGCTTCCTGGAGCTGCTGATTTGGTGTCTCTATTAGTGGTTTCCTAAGGCTTTACTTAATTTCCAATAGGTCTTTTTATTGCCCTAAAAGAATATATATATATATATATATATATATATATATATACACACACACACACACACACACACACCCCCAAGTGATCATTACAATGGAACCACCGGAATGACCAGAATAACCAGAACAGCCAGTCTCTCTGATGCACGCCGATGCTCAATGTAGGAGCTGCCCTCAGTCTGCAGGCCCCAATCACCAATTTTCCGGTCCCTTTCCCTGGCCAGCAGGCCCTCCATCACCCTATCGGGGCCAGGCCCCCAGGCTGGGATGGGAAACCAGGGGTGGGTGGCAATGGATGTGGCCCCTTTCCCAGGGGGACTGAGGGCCAGCTCCCTCCTTGGGGCTGATGGCCAACCTCCTGGGTACCCCCCGTCTCTCCCTCTGGCTGACAGGTCCTGATCGGCCTACCACCCGCCTACTGTGGTGGCAATTGGCCCCTCCCCCTAGTCAGCAGGCCCTAATCACCTAATGGGGGCCTGCTGGCCAACCTCCCAGTCTCTACCCCTGGCCAGCAGGTCCCAATCACCAAATGGGGGCCAGTGCCTAGGCTGGGATGGGGAATGGGGTGGGTGGCGGCAGATGTGGGCAGTGAGGAGGAGGGAGGAGAGAGGGAAGCAGGGAGGCTGAAAACCCAATTGGCCCTGATTGCTGGCCAGGCCTAGGGACTTCACCCATGCATGAATTTCATGCACCGGGCCTCTAGTGTTTATATAAACTGAAAGCAGTGTGGGCAAAGATTTCTTGAACAAGACACAAAAACTGTTAGCCATACAAGAAAATAAGTTAATAAATTAGACCATATATTAAGTTTATCAACTTCTCTTCATCAAAAGACACGATTAGGAAAGTAAAAAAGCAATCTAAAAATGAATGGAAGAAGGCATTTACAAAACCTACTTCTGATCAATGATTTGCACCCAGAATATAGAAGTAACTTTTATAAATTGGTAAGAAAAAATACATAAGACTTTTTCTCAGTAGAAAAATGTACATAAGACTTAAACATATAACTCATCAAAGAGGATCTCCATATGGCCCTAAACCATATGAAACAGTGTTTAGCTTCATTAGTCATCAGGAAAATGCAAATTAAAACCACAATGAGATACATCATCTACCTACCAGAATGACTAAAGTGGAACAAACAAAGAGACTCAGAAAATATTCAGGTGTTGACAAGGATGTTGAATAGCAGAAATCACATACATTTTGAATAACTGTCAGTATCTACCAAGATTAAACATGTGCCTTCTGATGATTCAGCCATTCCATTTAGGTATATACCCAACAGAAGTGTGTGCACAAGAACATCAAAATACATATATTAGAATGTTCATAAAAACAGCATTTGTAATAGCTCCAAATCAGAAAGCACCCAAATTCTCATCAAGAGTAGAATAGATAAATGAATTATACAATGGAATATTATACTGCAATGAAAACTAACAGTCTTATGTGGCAATATTGAATAAAGCTATTCTTCAATAAAAAGATAAAATAAAAAACCAGGCTGAGCAGCACCCAAAAGATGATGTTCAAATGGGAGGTATTCCTGAGACTTTGTGTTAATAATGAGATTGTGAAATGATCAAAAGCAGATCCAGAGACAGGGAAGCATCGGTCAGATTGTCAAACCTCAGAAGGAAGATGGGGGAGGGTGGGGGTAAGAGAGAGAGATAAACCAAAGGACTTGTATGCATGCATATAAGCCTAACCAGTGGACACAGACAACAGGGGGGTGAGGGCAGGAGTAGGGATGGGGGGAAGGTAATAGGGAGATGAGGACAAATATGTAATAACTTAACCAATAAAGAAATTAACATGCCAAAAAAAAAAAAAAGAATGAGATTGTTCCCATTTTAGACAGGTTGGCAAGGTCCTCCAGTGCTAGGCATGCATGCCTTGGACCACTGAAGGGGACAGCATGGCTACCGGGTCAGCCTGGCCATGGTACTAAGACAAATGGGAGGAGAAGGCCTTGGTCAAGACACAAACTAAAAACAAGGGCAGTCTCCTTCCCTTACAGGCTCTAGCTTTAATCATAATTTTGCTTTTAATTAATTTTTTACTTACCCAGGCAATATAGAAATAGATTCTTTATAAATTTAAACATTGCAAATGATATGATGTCTTGGATTTGCCTTAAAATAATATGGGTGGGGACTGGCTGTGGTCATAGTTAAAACAAGATTGGTTATAAATTGATGGTTGTTGAAACTGGGTTTTTTGTTGTTGTTGTTTTTTGATTTTTAGAGAGATTATAAGGGAGTGGGAGAGACAGAGAGAGAGGAAGAAACATCGATATGAGAAAGACACGTTGATTGGCTGTCTCTCACATGCGCCTCAACCGTGCCCAGGGATCCAGCCTGCAATGAAACTAGGTGCCCTTGATCAGAATTGAACCCATGACCCTTCAGTCTGTGGGCCGATGCTCTGTCCATTGAGCCCAACAAGCTAGGGGGAAACTGGGTCTTTTTATAATATTCTGTCTATTTTTGTATATTGAAAATTTCACAATAGAAAGCAACCACACAGCACAAAACTACTGAAGAGGCTGAAGACACTATAGGTGACCACTCCTCATATGCTGGTGTTTGTTCCTCTCTTCACTCACTTCCCACCCCAATAAACCACTGTTATCACTGTGGGTTTTGTCTTAGGAGGAAACAGATGGCACATTCTAAGGAGCATAATTTGAGGAGTTTTTAATAGAGAAACAATACAGGAAGTTGTGGAAACAGCCTGTGGGGGGCAGGGAGGGTGCTGGAAGATGGGTGGGGAAGGGCCTCAGAGAATCCCCAGGTGAGACAAACTATGAGTTAGGTTGATGGGTCTCAGATATGGTGCCTACCTGCCTGCCTGCCCTGGGAAGGGAGGCTCAACAAAGGAACAAATAGCCTCTGCCAGCTCTCTGTTTTGGAGAAAGCTGACACCCGCCTCCCCCCAACACCCCCAAGCCTCTAGCTCTCCTTCTTATGCCAGACAATTCATTTTCTCCTCTGATGCCTTTCAAGCTGCTGCTCCAGTTCTGGAGCTCAGAGGGAGTGAGTCTGAGTAAGTCAGTGTGTGACCTGAGGAACTGCCTGGGACTCCAGGAGCCCTCCATCTTGCTCACAATCCCTGCTGCTTTACCCAGCCAGAATTTATGGGGACTTCTTTTCCTAGTATTGGAACCCTGGGCTGGGGGGGTGGTGGGTGGTTGTGGGGCTGGGACCCCTCACTCCTCAGGGTGCTCCTCTAAAGCCAAGATATCCCTCCTGATTTTTTATCCATCACATGTGGGGGGTGTGGGAACAGCCTGTTCTGCCATTCTGCTCCTCCTGCCAGTCTCTCTGTGGCTTCTTCATTAATTCCCTGGTTGTAGGACTTCCATTCAGCCAGATCGCAGATGGTTCTGAATGATGCTTGTTCCGTAGGTTAGTTGTAATTTTTTGTGGGAGGAGGTGAATACTGTCTTTATGTACGCCACCATCTTGACTGGGAGTCTTGAGAGTGAGTTTTTCTATCCATGGTTGGAGGACCAGCAGTTGGTCCTTCCCTCTTTTCTGAGTCCCGATCAGAGGCAGGCAGCATGTGCCAACATCACCACCTCACAAAGGGAGGAAGGCATGCTATGGACTGGGTCTGTGTCCCTAATTGCTTCTAAAGCCTTGAAACTCACCTTCTCCAGAAATCTTTCTCTTACAGCAAACAACAGCTGATGTTTCTTCAGTGTTTACTCTCTGTCAGGCAACATGCAAGGTGCTTTCCTATACTATTTTCTTTTATCCTCACAAGAACGCTGTAATTACTATTACCATTTTAAGGATGAGGAACCCTAGGCTCAGAGAGTGTAAGCCATTTGTCCCAGGTCACAGAGTTAGAAGAAGGCAGAATTAGGATTCAAACCCCAGTCTCTCTAAGAGTGAAAGCCATGTCCTTGGCCATGCCCTTCCCACCCACCCAGCCGTTTCTGATGCCACTCTGACCTTGGTTTCTTAGAATTTCTGTGTGATTTGACCCACAGTATTTTCCAACCATTGTGCCTTGTTCCCTAGAAAACTGTGTGTTTGTTACTGCTCTTAATTTCCTTCCCAGAGGAGTAGAGTTATGTGTACAGTAGGAGCTCAGCAAATGACAGTTTCTTGTGAAAATCCCACTGGGGGAGCTGCTGGTAGGCCCAGCATACCAAAAAGGCCGTGCTGGCCCTTTATAGAGTTATCAGGAAGATGAATAAGGCTCGAAATGCGGGTCCCTGGCAGGGCTGATTCAGACCTCACAGAATGGCTCACTCTGGCCTTTGAAGAGCTGAGAGCTATTTACACCCTACTAATGGACCTTGCTGGCGACTCTATATAAATATTCTGGTTTAAGGCCACGAGTGAGCGAGGACAGGAGCAGGAAGGGACCCCCTCCCCATCCTCAGTATGGGCTTGGTGGGTGTGAGAAGCCAGTATGAGAGCGACGACTCACTCCACTTTTGTGGGGAGCCACACGCAGCTGGCCTGTGCATAATACAGACAGGATTTCAGTTGGCATGTATGTGGTATAGAGAAGTCTCTCTCGGCATGAAGTTCTTTGCATAAATAAATGGTGACCAGCTGTTAGTCTTCTGTTAGCATGACCATCCATCACAGCTTGTTTCAAATATAAGTCTGAGAAGGAGAAGCTGAGACTCCCATGAAAGGCAAATAGTCCAATGATAATCCAGCCCAGTCTGGCACACATCTGCCTAGAGAAACTCACAAACTGGAAATGGTGGCTGGGATCTATCCAGGGGACCATGTTCAGAGTCTGATGTTCTCTGTAGGTGCCTCCACCTGCGGGGTGGGAGTGGGGGGAGTGGGAGAATGGGTAGGGAACAATTAGTGAGACCAGGCTCCTGTCAGGGCCTAGTTGATGGAGCCAACATGGTGCTGATGGCTACTTCCCTCTCCTGGGTGCCTTTCCCAACTCTGGCCACTGACCTTGACTTACAGCAGACTTTGAGAAGGGACAGGTTGGCAGGGAAGGGAAAGGTCTCCTCCCTTAGCTCCCAGTTTACTCATAGTGGTCATGGCCCACAGGCTGTTACAGATGTCCTGGTTCAGGGATAGGAGGTGACAGGCAGGGCAGAATGTCACCATTAGTTTACAGTGAGCTCTCTGGTACCCATCTCTGTCTGCCTGCTGCAGGTCCAAAGCCACCGGGCAATCTTGTCTGCTCTCCACCCTTCCTGCAACCAGGGAATGGGGACATTCTCCTCATTCATTTGTTTTAAACTTTTTTATTGATTAAGGTATAACATATGTGTCCTTATCTCTCATTTCCCCTCAATCCTACCCCCCACTCATTCCCTCACCCCGTGCCTCCCTCCTCCCCTCCCCCCGCTGTTGTCTGTGTTCAAGGGTTATGCTTATATGCATGCATACAAGTCCTTTGGTTGATTTCTTACTTCCCCTCCTCTCCCCACCTTCCCTCTGAGGTTTGACGGTCTGATTGATGCTTCTCTGTCTCTGGATCTGTTTTTGTTCATCAGTTTATGTTGTTTATTCCATAAATGATGAGATCATGTGATATTTGTCTTTCTCTGACTGGCTTATTTCACTTAGCATAATGCTCTCCAGTTCCATCCATGCTGTTGCAAATGGTAAGAATTCCTTCTTTTTTTACGACAGCATAGTATTCCATTGTGTAGATGTACCACAGTTTCTTAATCCACTCATCTGCTGATGGGCACTTAGGCTGTTTACAAATCTTAGCAATGGTGAATTGTGCTGCTATGAACATAGGGGTGCATATATCCTTTCTAATTGGTGTTTCTGTTTTCTTGAGATATAGTTTTAGAAGTAGGATTACTTGATCAAATGGGAGTTCCATTTTTAGTTTTTTGAGGAAACTCCATATGGTTCTCCACACTGGTTACACCAGTCTTCATTCCCACCAGCAGTGCACGAGGGTTCCTTTTTCTCCACATCCTTGCCAGCACTTTTCATTTGTTTATTTGTTGAAGATAGCCATTCTGACAGGTTTGAGATAGTACCACATTGTCATTTTGATTTGCATCTCTTGGATAATTAGTGACTTTGAGCATGTTTTCATATGTCTCTTGGCCTTCCTTCTGTCTTCTTTAGGAAAGTATCTATTTTGGTCCATTACCATTTTTTTGATTGGGTTGTTTATCTTCCTTTTGTTAAGTTGTATGAGTTCCCTATAAATGGTGGACTACTTAAGGAAAGATATGCCTTTACCTGCATAGCTCCAATGTCTATTTTCAGTGCTAGGAAGATGGCCGGGTGTTCCCAAGAGAGCCCAGTGCTTTGTCCTGGGGATCCCTCAGTTTGTGTACCCACATCCCTTATTCCTGAGGAGTGGAGTCCTCTCTGCACCTCATATTTTTGGAGGGATCATTCTCAGTGTCTTTGCTTTCCTTGCAGGTTGAAGAAAGTGTTTATCAGGGTTAGCCTCCGTGTAGCAGTGTGGAAACGCCATGCACATTTATTTTGCTTTAGGGTCTGGCGAAGTCTGTGGCCTCTGGAGGCGTGTGGTCTGGGTTCAGGCTGTTTGACTTTGGAAAAGAAACTTAACTTTCCTGATCCTTGGGGAGAGGAAGGGTCCAGGTGGTGATCCCTGAAATAGTGACGGCAGCTTTTCACCTGCTGCTTTCCCAAGCCCCTTCCACCCACACTGGGTGATTCTCCCCTGCTCACCACGGTCACTGCAGGGCTGTGCTCACACATGGCTGGTCCTCACCTCAGAGGTGCCCTCTCAGTAAGTCTAAGGAGGCCTGAGAATCTGCGCTTCTAGTGAGTCCCCAGGTGCTGCTGGTCGGGGAATGACTGCTTGAACTCATTTCATTGTCATCATGACAATGCTCAAACGTGGTTTATTGTCTCTTTGCAGGTGAGGAAATGAAGGCTTAGAGAATGCCATAACTGGCTCAGGGTCACAGGGCCAGCAGGTGGTGATGCCAGGATTCAGACCCAGGTCTGTACTGCCCAGAGCCATTGTCCTGGGCGTGTGTGTCCTCGCATAGTGCCTGCCCGCAGGGAGGAGGCTCTCCATAAATGCTGGCTGCAGTCTCTTCACCTCTCCCGACCCAACCCAAACGGGCCTTTATCTAAGATGAGAGTTGACACCAAATGTTTTTTGTTATTATTTTGTGATAAAGCAGAGCCAACGAATACCCTGAAAATGTGAATGAGAAAATCCAGACCTGAAAGGATGGGTAATGAGCAGTGCTGAGCACCAGGCAGTCATGGGCCTGCAGGGTCAGGAGGGACCGGGACTCATCCAGGCAGCCTCTCGGCGGGTCCTGCCACATCCGCAGCTGGGCCTCCCAGCCAGCTGCAGGGCACACTCCTCTGACACAGGGCCAGCGACAAAGGCTTCCCCTTCGGAGTGGAGGTTGGCTTGCAGGAGCCAGCCCCAGCCAGTGGAGAGAAGTCCACTGGCTTCTTGCACCTCTTTTCCCCGACGGGGGTGGAGAGTCTGGTGCCCCAGAGGACAAACTGTGAGCCCCAAGCTTGTTCAGACAGTGCAGGTGCCTCAGAAGCCTGGGCTCTGGGAAGCAGTGGGGACCTTGGAGCTGGACCTTATGGGACAGAGGGATTCAGTGGAGAGTGGGGAGGGCAGTCCTGGCAGGGGGGCTGCTGGAGCCAAAGGTTGGGGCAGAAATGCCAACAGCATCTTGAGGTATGTCATTGAGTCCTCCCTCCTCCCTCCTTTCCTCTCTCTCTCCCTCCCTCCCTCTCTCTTTTCCTCCCTCTCTCCCTCCAAATGCACTACCTTCCCAGTGATGCTTCTCTGTGGGAATCTATTTTCTATAGCCCCAGTGGCATGCCCAGCTGAGACATCCGATAGACCCCTGTGGAGGAAAGGGACCAGGGGCCTTGAGTTCCAGAAGGAGGGAGTCCTCCCCGCGCCCCCCCCCCCCCAATATCAGCCTGAGCCTCAGGCTTCCGTGGGGGCGGGGCATGTCGCTGTTCTCTCTAAATTCTCATCGGAACCTTTTGGCAGACTCTCCATGTGAATTCTCTGGAAGCCGAATTCTTATGGAGACTCCGGCCCAGCAGTGCCCTATATGCTTGCCCCCTCCCCCCCCCTTTTTTTTTTGTTGGCAATAAGGAGTAAATTTAGGGAGAGCCATTGTCCACATTCCAGCTCCCCCAGCCTGGAGCAGGCCCTGCTTAAGCTGGTACATTCATCTCAGTGAGCTCAACCCTAAACTCCCCGGGTCTTAGCTGGATTAAGGGCCTATATCATTGCTGAGGAGGAAGGAGGTACCTCTGTAATTGCTGTTTAAATCTGCCTAACAATAGCCACATGTGGAGCCCCATTTGAGGGCTATTAAATCTGAGCCCATTCTTCCCCTAAACAGGCCTTTGTTTGCATAGCTGGGCAACAGGGGGAGAGAAAGAGCTGCAGAGGCCAGAGGGGGCTTCAGAGGCCCTACTTCCAGGAAAGGGGGGCTCCCGGTGGCCAGTGTTCCTGCCTTGGCCCGGGCCAGCGGCTCTCAGGGTACTAGAACTCATTGCCCACAGAGCTTCTCTGACTATGGGCTCAACTCCTGGGGGGGGGAGGGTGTGGGCAGGGATAGGACAGTGACTGCACAGAGCTTGGGGGGCCTCCCCCCAGCCCCCACTTCTGTGTTAGAGGGTCTTATCCCCCTGCAAGAGCCACATGCTCTTTCGGGGTGACACAGGGTAAGGAGGGGGTACTATGGAAGGAGGCTCTAACCTGGCTTCCCCGCAGCCATTTGGGGACAGATGGGCACATGCTCTCAGCTTTTCCCGTGGATTAGGGTGAAGGGCAAGAACAGTGTGTTTCCACATGGCTCCCAGCTCTTTACTTGGGGGAGAGGGGGCAGGAGGAGGAAAGGCAGGGAGCTCCGTGTCCCTGCTCGGCACTGGGAGGCCAGTAAGCAGACTCTGAGTGGCACGGGCTTGTTTGGATCAGTTGTTTTTGTGGAGACCAGTGCTCATGAGTATCTGTGTGACAGTGACCTGGGTTGGGGAAAGGCCTGGCAGGAGTGCGGAGCTACCTCTCGGGTGTGTTCGGGAAGGGTGCAGCTAGCTAGGCTCCTGGGTGACTCTTGTTTGAGTGCTGGGGTACCACCCTTGGAAGCAAAGGTCCAGGTGGCTCCAAGGCCCAGGGGGCGGGAGAGCAGTTAGTTGCTGGCTGCGGCAGAGGCCAAGTTAACTCCGGGCTTTGATAGGGCTCACCCTGCTGGCCACAGCCACCCCCTGGAAGAGCCTGACTCAGGGCAGACGCAGGGCATGGTCAGCCATGGGGAGCAGGATAAACTCTTGCAAAGAAGCATCTTTGCAGGTGACAGATTCTTTGATTTTTTTAAATGTTTTTTTTTTAAATTTTTGCTTTAAATGATCAGTTTGAACAACTTTACAAAACAGCTTATTAATGTTGAATTTCTAGAAAGGAACCTAAGCATAATGAAAAGCAAGGACAAACAGAAAATTATATTTGCGGCATCAGTAGCTGGAGAACATGAGAATTCTTACAAATCAGCAGAAACTTATTTTTCTGGGTGCAAGCGGCCACGGTGCTTCTGAAAAGCACTCTGGCCAAATGTGTTAAATACCTAGAAAATAGGTGCGAGGGTCTCTCTGTTATCTATTTTCACACAGCTGGGCTTCATGCAGAATTTGCCCCTATCCTTTTTTTTTTGTAATGAGCAGCATATTTCTCTTCTGTGTGTACAGTCATGTAATATATTTGTTATAACTTTTATCTTTGAATGATAAAGTGTGATTCAGTATTTATATCACCGCTGATATTGAAATGCTGTGTACAGATCCCTCACCACCAGTAGTTCATGTTCCTCCGTTTCTAAGAGCACTCTGTGCCCAGGTTCTTCTCAGAATTAAAGGCCAGAGTGGGGGCGGGGTGGGGAAGAAGGTAGAAGAAAAAGTGCGGGCTTTGGTGTTGGTCAAGGCTTCACATCCCAGCGATGTAGTACCTGTCTCCCCGTGTGGTTTCAGGTAGGTGACCTCACGTCTTTGAGCCTCAGTGTCTGCACCTTTCACTTGGGGCGACTACTCATCCAGAGGTGTTGTGTGAGGACTGAGAGAATGCAGGTAAAGCCCTGAGCACTGTAGCTGCCTGTGGGGAGTGCTTGGTGGGGGTTACCAGGTAAATACAGTTCTGTGACGGGGACTCAGCACCGGGGCCTGGGCAGTTTCAGCAGCCCACTGGTCCAATCCCCTGCTTCGTGGCAGGACTGCATTCCAGGTGTTCCCAAGAAAGCAGTGCCTCCCCATCTCGGGGACCCCAGGGGAAGGAGAGCCCAGACTCCTGCTTACGGATGCATTCCAGGGTCTTACCCTTGGAGCCAGGAAGTCCCCCTGAGTGTCTACACATAATCCTCATTGCCCGGTTTAAAGCTTATTTGCTGTTGCTGCTTCCTCAGGGAAAACAGACCGAGCTTTTCCTCATGCAAGGAGATGTCTGGCTTCTGTGGAAGCAGCGCTATCTTACAGGTGACTCAGAGGGAGACTGCAAGGATCAGGAGGAGAAATGGAGGAGGGGGCGCAGTAGAGAGGAGGTGTAACATCCTGGGACTTGTCCCTGAATAGTCTGGGAAAAGGACCATACAGCTCTAAAGGCCATGTCCTCCCCTGGGATGCGGATACTCATCTGTGCCCTCCATCTCTCCACATGGCTGCTCAGGACCCTACGCCTCACTCTGACACCCAGCACACCCACCTTACACCTCCTCCAGGGTCCCCATCTCAAGGCATGCATCTCAGCCCACCCACTCACACGGCCGGACACCTGGAAGGTACCCCTGACACATCCTCACTCTAGCCTCCCCCCTCCCCGCCCCACCTCCCGTCAGTCAGTCTGAGAGAGTCCTAGTGTTGTTAGTTTTATATGCTAACTCTTGAATCCCTCCACTTCTGCCCATTTTCACTGATGCCACCCTAATCCGGTCCCCTTTATCTCTCACCTGGACGGCTGGAGCAGGTGCCCAGCTGCCCACCCACTCTTCACCTGGTCCTCCTGGTCCTTTCTTCACGCAGCACCCAGAGCCATCTCTGCAAACGCAGACTTGCAGTCATCTGCTTACGGTCTCCAGTGGTGCCCCACTGTCCTTCGCATAAGGATCACATTCTTTGACATGTCCTGGGAACCCTTAGCTGCTGTCATGCTGCCCCTGGCTCCCTGGTCCCTAGCCACTTCAGCTGTCTTCTACCAGTTCTTCCAACATGCCACGTTTCCTCCTACCCCAGGGCCTTGAAGCCTGCTCTTGCCTCTTCTTGTACCACGTTTTGCCTTACCTTTCTTTACTTCCTTGACTGTCACTTATCCTTTAGCTGTTAACTAACTTCTGGGAAAGCCTTTTAATAAGGACTAGCTCGGATGTCTTTAATAAAAGCTCTCCCAGAGCAGAATTTCTTTCCGAGGTTAGTTTACAGTTAAGCATTCATGGGCGTGGCTATTTGATTGACATCTGTCTTGACATCCTTCCACACTGTGAGCTCTAGGAGAGCAGGAATCTTGTTGGTTTTGTTCCCTATTTCACCATCGTGCCTGGCATGCAGTGAGTGCCTGTGAAATGAGTTTATCTCTGAGGTTGGACAAGAACCAGAGCTTATCTAGCCTTCCCTGTGGCGGTTGTCTTGGAGCCTGTGTCCACTTTTCTTGGCATCCTTTCTGGGGTCACACTCCCCTCAGTGCCCACATCATCTTTGCGGGCAGGTTTGGTGTTAGGGCAGCCGTGAGCTGTTCTCCTATTGCTTATGCCGGGCAATTGTCAAATCCCGACCTATGAGTAGCTATGTGCTTCTGAATTGCAGGGGTCTTTGTGAAAGGCATTACATCCAATTGTTGGCAGAAATGCTTTTGCTCTTTATAAGAACCCAGCGGTAAAGAAAAAAACAATTCCTTTGATAAAGCAAACATTACCAGCTAATACAGTGACTTCAGTGTATTGTTCTCACTGAGAGAGCCTTGTTAGCCACCTGCTAGAGAAATGAGTGGCATTCATTGGCCAAAAAGGCTTTGTGGGGGTAGGTCAGGGGGCCCTGATGGTAATGGTGTCTTCTCCATTGGCAGGCTCTTCCTCCAAGTCTCAGAAGTGATGTGAAGGGCACTTGGTGGCTCCTACACATCAATGGTCACTGTTTACTAACTCCCCAGCGTGTTGAAGAACTAATTCTCTCTGCCCCCAAGTTCCCATCTCAGACATATGACGCCTCTGGCAGCTCCAGCCATTCCACACTGATGGGTGAAAATGCCTCCTTAGCAGGCAGGTGTCTAGTGGGAAGGCTGGCCTGGGTTTTTGTCCTGCTTTTGTCATAGGTCCCCAGGGCAAGATGGAGTGTTACTTCCCCTGTCTGATCTCAGTCTGCTGCTGCCTGATACAACTCTTACAGGGGTGTGGGGTTCACTCTAAGACAGTAGATTAAAGGTGCTTCGAAAGGTCTAACATCATTCAAATCCAGGGAACCCTGAGGATTGAAATATACCACATTTAGCAAAATTCTAGTTTTCCAGGATGATTTTTTTTTTAACATTTATTCTTTGGTTCTAATGTATGACCTTCCAGCACGGGTTCACCTTACTGCCCCGGACCTCAGCTTCCACTTGGGAAACAAGATGTGTTGATCTGGGCTGGCACAGAGGAGAACTGAATGCCGCTGCTCTGTCCTCCCACAGCTCTGGTGGACCCCACGGGGAGTGCCCTTCTCAGGAGCAGCGCGGTAGCCTGCCAGCACCTCTCCAGCTCTGGTTTGGGGATGAGCTGTCCGCTAGTCATGGAGGTGCTGGCGAGAGAATCCAGGTCCAGAGAGGTGGACTGGCCCATGGCTGGGAGGGTAAGTGTGTCTGTGAACTTACAGCTGGCTTTGGGGAGATGTTTGGGTGGGTTCTCATGGTTGGAACATACTAAACAGCTCCAACTCAGGGCCCAAATAGACTGTTTATATGTTTCAAAGACATCCCCTTCCTCTGCTGCCCACCTCCCAGGAGACCCTTGGCTTTGACCTCTGACTGGGGTTGCCATGTTTGCATTTCTCTGGCTGCCTGCCTCCCTTTCTGGGGTGAACTTGGACCCCAGCAAGGATACGGCCAGTCCCCACAGAAGCAGATCCGTGCTCGTATCCCTCCCTGGGCTTGGGGCCCGCACCCCTCTCTGGGTCAGGCATTGGTTGTGTGCCCTAGAAGGTGCCATCGTTTGGAAGCAAGCCGCTTTTCCATCTGTGGAGGAGCTTTTCTGCCCAGATGGGCCCCAGGCAGAGGCGTGAGGACAGAGACTTGTTTGGTGGGAGGGGAAGAGGGAGTTTGAGCTGCTTGCCTTCCTATGTCAGGAAGCTTAGGTGCGTGGTTCAGGCCCTCCCTCCCTTCCTCATGGGTATCTGAGGAAGGAAGGGCCTATGGGGCCTGAGCCAAGTTCAGTCATGGGGAACTGGGTGGGCAGCGTGCCGTTTGGCTTGCATTTCCTTGGCTGAGACACCCAACTCTGTATATTGGGGAGCCCAGCGGGGGTGTGACGGCTGGGCGTCTGTCTCCCTTTCCAGAACCAAACAGCCAGAGGTCCCAGGGGAAAGGCAGAGGTCCTCTCCGGTCTTTGTCCCTCTCTCACCCACATCTCTCTTTTATTCTTTCCATTTTGCTTAAGAAACTGATGTATTAAAGATGTCATGGGGCCAGGTGGGCCCGGCCTCAGTGTGACTCCAGGCCCCAGGCCCAGATACCCCTTTCCCACTCCCCGTGTGCCTGGGGAGCGGATGGCCCTGCTTGTGGATTTGGGGCCTCTCTGACAGGCACCTCCTCAGACCTGGTTGTGCCGGTTAACAAATTCATTTGGGCTCCGAGATGAGAATAGGAGGAGAGAAAGAATTGTCTTTTCTTCTTAACTGCCCCCAGGACGCTTGAGCAGGCTCGGAGGATTCTCACTAATCTAATCCCTGTCAGAAAAGGAACGATAAAACTCTTCAGGCTTTAGAAGCCAAATCCCCTTCCTGCGCTTACACGCTGCTCTCTCTCCCCCTTACATTTCCCTCCTCTCTGACGAAGCCGAGGTTCAGTTTCTCGGTCAGGGTTTCAGTGGATAAGGATTTCATATTTCACTCTTCCATTTTTTCATATTTAAATTTGCTTTACTCTCGGGTTTGACTTTCCACTGACCCTTGAAGAATTGGCGTATTTCAAGGAGGGGGAAGAGACCTCATTATAGGAAATGAGAAAAATGGAGCCGAGTTTTAAAACTTTTAATGACTAAAACACAGTGTTCCAAGTCAGTATTGCACTGGGGTTGAAGTCACTGTTTGGTTACAAGTCTTTTAGGTCTGAGCGGGGTTGATGACATCTGTTTAATTTTAGATGTCTGGAATACATTCTGAAAATAATGAAATCCAAATGTATGACCAAATTAGAGAACAATTTTTATCTGCGACAAAGAAGTTTTGAAAATAAGAGCAAACATTTGGACCAAACAAAGCTTTAAAAGACCCATCAAGCCTTTGGTCATCTTGCTTTGACTTGTCCCAGCGGGGGCTCCCTGGTTGAGAGAACCTTCCTTTTCTCTGTGTGCAAGTCAGACATTTCTGCGTAATTTATCCCCATTTTTTCCTGTCCTGTCTCCGGGCATGTGCTCTGCTCCGTGCCCTCGGCCGGGAGAGACGGCGCTGTGGGGAGGCAGCCCCTTTGCAGGAAGCTCCCCGGGTGAAGCAAAGGGCTCCAGTCCCAGGCCTGGAGGGCCACCCCACAGCTGTGACCTCGGAGGCTGCCAGCCAGAGGGAGGCAGGGAGAACAGAAAGCGTGCAGCCCTCCGGTGGGCAGGTGCTACCTGGGCCTCGGACAGACCAGGAGCATCTCCGACTGTCACCTGCCCTGTGTGACAGGGGAAGGTCCCAGACCCTCTCTGGGCCTCACTTTTTCTGTCTGCCCAAGGAGCTCAGGGGTGCTGGGAGCTGGTCGCGGTTGGCCTCTCTCCAGGAAGATTCTGTGGTGGTGAACCCTATGTTGGGCTGTGCACTGAACAGTTCCCCCGGCCCTTCCCAAGCCCAGCACTTAGGGTGAGGCGGAGACTCTGCCCAGGTGGCTGTTTTTTATTGTCCCCTCCCAGGAAGCCCTGCGCGGGTGGTGTTGGCAGACAGACATTCCTATGTCCACTCTGTACTGCCACAGTGAGTCCAATGTCCAGCCATCCCTCCATCCTTCTATAGACAGAAAGTGAATTATGGCCAAGGTTTTGCCTGACATCTTAAAACCCTTGACTACTCGGGAAGGTAATTCTGTACCTTACAAACATTAATATATGGTTATCTCCCTGCTCTGTCCCACCCTCCAATGTTGGCCCAGGTCTTTCCCTGAGAACCAGCCCTCTCTGTTGAGCTCCCTCACTCTCTTCTCTGGTGCTGTCTGGCCAGGCTCAGCCATCCCAAGGTCTGCTACCCGAACCATGGCCCAGGGGCCATTGTATTCACATTTCATTTATGGCTTGGGATAGTTTGTCGGACATCCTAGAGATGGTGTCCTAAGTGCTTGCCCTTGACCAGTGAACACAGACAAACCTAGATCTGGGGCTTGTAAACCTGTGGAGCCCAGGCTCACGTGCCTGGGCTAAAGCTGGGCTTGAAGAGGCCTTGGGGACAGGCTGGCCTCTGCAGAAATGAGCAGGTTGAGGTGTGGGCTGCTGTGGACAGATGGATGATGGATGGATGGGTAATACTGAGGTGAGCCTCTTTTGCCTCTTTGTGTGGCCTTGGGCATGTTCTGCATGTCTTGGGGTCGTAGTGTCCCCATCTGGAAAGAGGAGCCAGCAGTCCTTTTCTTTCCTCACTGGGCTGCTCTGAGGCCAGTGGTGATGTGAGCACCAGCTGGGAGCACCATGGGAATGGGCTGGTAGCACTGGTTTCTGGGAAGGGCAGGCCTTGTAAGACATCTTGGCACAACTCCAAGGGAACCAAGGACTATTGTCAGCTGGACGTGTTCCTGCGGCCCAGGTACAACCTGTCAGGGAACCAGGCTGTAGGGCTCAGTCCCTAACTTTTTATCTGGGAGCGAGGGGGCATCCGATCAAAGTTTTGTCAGTGTAGCTGTAATTAGAGCTCAGACATAGCAGGGACTACGTGTAGCTTAATGTCCTCACTACAGTGTGATAAATTGACAGCACCGCGGCTGAGTCTGGCTGCTTGGTAGACTGAAGGCATCAAGAGGCGTAGTCACCTTTTACCCGATACATATCAGAAGGGAACCCTAGGGACCAGGTTTGGTGTTGTATTTTTGTTGTTGTTTGTTTGTATTTGCTTTAACTGACTTTAGTTTTTAGAGCAGTTTTACATTCACAGCAAAATTGAGGGGAAGGTACAGAGAATTCCTAAGGACCTACTGCCCCCACTCATGTACAGCTTCCCCCATTAGCAACATCCCCGCACAGAGTGGGCCATTTGTTAGAGTTGATGAACCTGCATTGGCACATCATTACAATCCAGAGTCTATTAGCGTTCACTCTTGGTGTTGTACATTGTGAGGGTTTGGACAAGTGAGTAATGACATGGATCTGTGATTATAAATAGCAATGACATGGATCTGTGATTATAGACAGAGGAGAGATCACGACCCTTAAACCCCTCTGTGCACCACCTGTTCCTCCCTCCCTCCCCTTCACCTGGCAACTGCTGATTTTTTTTTTTCCTCCATAATTTTGCCTTTTCCAGATTTTTATATAGTAGTTGGAATCATACAGTATGTAGCCCTTTTCAGATTGGCTTCTTTCACTTAGTAATGTGGATTTATGGGTCTTCCATGTATTTTCATGACTTGATAGGTCATTTCTTTTTAGCACTAAATAATATTTCACTGTGTGGATGTACCATTATTTCTCTATTCACCTACTGAAGGAGAAGGCTACTTCCAAGCTTTATTCATGAATAAACATCTGTGTGCAGGTTTTTGTGTAGACAGAAGTTTGCAGCTCATTTTGCTAAACACCAAGGAATGCGATTGTTGACTCCTATGATAAGAGTATGTTTAGTTTTGTAAGAAACTGTCAAACTATCTTCCTAAGTGGCTGTACTGTTGTGCATTCCCACCAGTAATGAAGGAGAGTCCTGTTGCTCCATATCCTCACCAGCATTTGGTGGTGTCAGTGTTCTGGATTTTGGCCATTCTAATAGGTGCGTAGTGGCATCTCATTGTTTTAATTGTATTTCTCTAATGACATAAGATGTGGAGCATCTTTTCTGTCAAAGGTATCGATTGAGGTTTTTGGCCAAATTGTTAATTGGGTTGTTGGTATTTTTATTGTTAATTTTTTTCAGAGTTCTTTGTATATTTTGGATAATAGTCCTTTATCAGAGAGATCTTTTGCAAATATTTTTCTCCCAGTCTGTGGCTTGTCTTTATACTCTTGAGGTTTTGGGTTTTGATTGCCTGGGACACTGTCCCTTCTCCAGGGGCCCTGTGTGTGGCCCCTCCATCTCAATGACCAGATGGTGCTCCATGGGAGGGGGTGGGGGATGGTGCCTAGATCTGGCGCTGGCTCTCACAGAGGGCAAGCCATCTGTCCTCTCAGGGCCTCTAGCACCAAGGAGGGACCAGTGCCCTGTCTGACATTCTGCATGGGAGGAGCTTGGCCCCTGGTCAAGGGAGGGTGCAGGATTAAGTGTCTCATCAATATAAGTGGATTCTCTTATTTGTAATGCCACTTGTCATGAACAAATTTGAGGCCTTGTCACTCCCCTAAGAGGAAATGCAGGGGGAAAGGGGAGAATGTTAGAACCTGCTGGCAGGATTGGTGGAGACAGCCCAAGTCTCAGTCGTGAGACCCATGGACCACACTTGGAGGAACATGTGTGGGGACTCTGCTCTCTGGGCCGGATCGTGGTCCCCAGGATATGGCCAATAGTATCAACAACACCTCCATTTTATTGAGATTGAGCACATGCTCTGTGCCAGGCCCTCCTTGCAATGATGGCCTCATTCAAATTATCCTAAGAACCCAAGAGGAAGGTGATGTTCTTGTCCCCATTCTCAAGATGAATAAACTAAGGAAGGATCAGAGAGGCGAGGAGACTTGTTCAGGGCCCCTGGCTATAGTGAGGAGCCAGGATTCGAGCCCTGCCTGTCCGATGGCAGAGCTGGTGCTCCTGCGCACGAGGCTGCCTGCTGGCAATTAGTTGGCTCACAGCAGGTGTGGCCCAGGGCAGCAGGAAGTGACTAAGGCTGGGAGGAAACAGCAGCCACTGTGATCGCCTCTCCTCTTTATTCCCAACCCAAAGCCCTGGCAGAACCAGGACACTGATCTTTACCATGTGGACATTGGGCCTCATGGAAAAGACCAGTCCTCAGGGGCGGTCAGGTGAGTGGTGGGAGGAAGGAGGAGGAGATGGGAGGAAGTAGTTATTCATGTCACGGTGACTAAGCATCAGGTCTGAGCCATGTGCTGTGCTAGATGCTGGGGATATAGTGGTGATCTTGTCAGGCAAGGCTCCTGCCCTCTTGGGGCTTATGTTCTGATGAGAGACACAGGCAATACACACATATACACAAAAAGCAAGAAAATTGTCGGGATGACAAGTCTACGGTGGGGCATTAAAATGGGGTAATGTGATGGAGAGCACTTTTGGCACTCCATCCACCCAGTTGCACAAGCTGAGAATTATTTCCTCTTTCCCTTAGCCCAATGGTCGGCACACTCATGAGTCAACAGAGCCAATATCAACAGTACAACGATTGAAATTTCTTTTGAGAGCCAATTTTTTTAAACTTCTTCTAATGCCACTTCTTCAAAATAGACTCGCCCAGGCTGTGGTATTTTTGTGGAAGAGCCACACTCCAGGGGCCAAAGAGCCGCATGGGCTCGCAAGCCGCGGTTTGTTGACCACTGCCCTAGCCCATAGCCAGTTGCTGAGCTGGGAAACACGCAGAGGAAGGGCAGGCCTGGGGGAGTCGAAATCAGGAGTGCAGCTTGGGACTTGTTAAGTCGGAGAGGCCTGTTAGACACAGAAGCGATGATATCAGGTTGGCTGTCCTGAGTGTGGAGCGGAGGGGAGCGCAGGGGCTGGGAGACGTTGTGCGTCACTGGTGGGCCAGTCGTATTTAAAGCCACAGAGCTGGATGAGATGGGGCAGAGACAGGAGAGGAAAGGGCTCAGAGCCCAAGCCTTACATGGTGCAGTCTGTAGATGTGGGAGGAACCAGTCAGGGTGACTGGGAAGGTACAGCCAGGGGGCTGGGAGGGAATGGGGATGGGGGGGAGAGAGACTGTGGATGCCTGGAATGAGGTTATAAGGGAGAAGCTGCTGAGCTTGTCTTTGGCCACCTGAGCTGTTGGAGATGTGGTGAGAGCCAGTCCAGTGGGGAAGCCAGGATGGAGCCTGAGTGGGGAGGGCGGAGACTGGGAGTCTGGGAGAGATGTCAGATCCACCCAGCTCTCCCACACCCTCAAGTTCTGCCAGAGGAGGAAGCAGGGAAATGGGCCGCATCTTGAGAGGGAGGTGGGGGGGTCAAGGGAGGGTGTTTTTTTTTAGACATGGGAGAAATTACAGCAAATTTGTATGATGGCATGAGTGATCCAAGAGGGAGGAGAAGTTTAATGGCCCAACAAGGGAGGGGACGTTGACAGGACTGACGTCTCTCCAGGACACGGGAGGTGGGAGGTGGTGGCAGAGAAGGAACCGGCCTTGAGTAGGAGCAGGGACATTTTCTTCAGGCCTGGCCATGACAGGGCAGGTGGAGGGAGCATATTTGGTGGAACTACTCCTATGGTTGTCTGAACCCCAGATGTCTGTTTCCAGACCAGACCTCTCCCCTCATCCTTCTGCCCATCTGCCCCTTGTTGTCTCCAGCCACGGGCCTCAGAGCACACTTGTCTGTTCCCACCTGCGCACCCCATTTTATCCACTTCTACCGTCTTCTGCTCTTCAGCCCCTTCTTCCCTTTCCCACCTCTTGTCCCCTTCCTCCAGGGAGCCTTCCCAGATGACTTCAGCCCACAGGGCTCTCTCCCCAGCTGAGCTGGTAGAGCCCTAAGGATCCAGAACCCAGGCCGGCCTTTGATCACTAGGGTGATGGTTAAGGCGGGAAGGGTGCTGCCTTGTCACATCTGTTGTCATGCTTGTGAAATCCTCTGTGGCTAGGACCATGCTCTTAGTGTCTAAAATGAAAGAGAGAAAATTAAGGCCTTAGGTTCTCAAGTCTCACTGATGTGGGTTCAAGTCAGAGGTCCTTACTCCTTGTATGATCTTGGTGAACTGTTTAAATAGAAAACTCTTTCAGCCTTAGTTTCCTCATCTGTAAAGCAAGATTAATAACAGAACTTATGTCACTGGCTTTTAGTGAGAGTTAAATGAGATATTGCATATAAACTGTGCCCTGCATTACTAGCACTCTATGACTATCATCATCATCATCATCATCATCATCATCATCATTAATACGTTATTTTTGCCCTGCCATTTCTTCAGTGGGACCTTAGTTAGGGAAGTCACTTGACCATCTCATGCCTCAGTTTCATCATCTGAAAAATGGGGCTGTTAATAGTACCTTCCTTAGAGGGCTGCTGAGTTTAAGGAGCTGAGATGTGCAGAGAGTTTCATACAATAGTGGGCACCGAGGCTTTGGGGAAGAGGAGCTTCCTGCTGCTGCTGGTGTTGACAGTGATGATAATTATTCCCCTGCTCAGCTCCCCCAGGACTCTGGAGCTGGTTCCTGGGGGAATCCTGCATTGACAATGGCGACCTCTACCCCCGATTCTTTCAGGCTCAGATCTTCCTGCGATGCTTCTCACACTTTCCTGCAAACCCATTCATCTCTGGCTGCACGGTTACACGGCCTCAATTTTAATTTTTAAAAATTTTACATTCTCTGACCCTTTAAATTTCATTTTAAGTCCCCCTCATGCTTTAATGAAGCCCAGGTATTTAGGGCATCTTGGAGAATTGCGGCTGACAGTGCCTTTTTAGTTTACATAAAAACAGACGCACACACATGGACCCAAATATATATATATATCTGTATAATTAAGAATAAAAATCATAATCCCCTAAGCAGGCTGTGCTGGGAGCAGCGGGTTTAATAGAGGATTAGGAGGAGGAATTAAAGTTGCCCAAGGGGTACACCGAGGACTTCAAACACCTTCTAGAAAACAAATTAACGTGGTTTTCAGAAACCATTTACCAACAGCTGCAGAGGGTTTTCCTCGGGCTTCCCCGCTGTCTTTTGAAACGTACTTTTAACACGTGTGTAAACAGCGACATGGGGCTTCCGGTGCTGCCTTCATTAGGTGGTGTCTCTGCGAGGAGGCTTGTTATCTGGGCGGCTTAGTTTCCCCGCTGCTGGGCAGGCCTGGGGCCGCCCTCTCTTCTTCACCCGTTGCCTAGTGGCTTGAACCCCATTGGTCTGTGGCTCACCTGTTCCCACCTCTTCTCACCCACCCTGGCTTCCCAGAGGTGACCTCAGTTCTCCAGAGAGGGAGCAGCTGCTGGGAGGTTGGCAGCTGGAGCCACCTCAGCATCATCTGAGAACGTGGCAGACATGGCCTTCAGTGCCCAGTCCCCACCGGCCCCTTCCGGTATTTCCCCTTCCCCTCTCTTCAGGTGCGTCTGCAGTGAAATGTGTGGCCTCTGCAGGTCCAGGGTTCCCCGTCACTGGAGGGGATCAGGCAGTATCCTGGCTGAGGTTTGGGGGGAGTGTGTAGACGTGGATGGTCACTAAAGTTCCTTGTAAGCTGGAGATTTTACAATGTACACTTCCCGAGTGGAGTCTGAGTGAGACCACGCAGGAGCTTTCCTGCCACAAGGATCCCTGTGGGGGAAGACACAGCACCTGGTCCCAGGCAGTCCCCGTCACCGACCCCTGTTCTGCTGTCCAAAAGAGAGGGTGCCTTGTCCCCTTTTGGAGGTTCCAGGCTTGTGTAGGGTTCCCCTTAGAGATTGAATTGGATCCTGCAAGACCAAACTCCAAGTTGTGCCGTCTGGGTTCCCTTTTATTATTTATTTATTTATTTATTTATTTATTTATTTATTTATTTACTTACTTACTTATAAAAAGTAGCTTTATTTATTTATTTCTTATATATATATTTTTTTAATTGATTTTTTACAGAGAGGAAGGGAGAGAGTCAGAAACATCGATGAGAGAGAGACATTGATCAACCGCCTCCTACACAACTCCCAATGGGGATGTGCCCACAATCAAGGTACGTGTCCGCAATCAAGGTACGTGCCCTTGACCAGAATCGAACCTGGGACCTTCCAATCTGCAGGTCGATGCTCTATCCACTGAACCAAACTGGTTTTGGCTTGGTTCCCTTTTAAAGCTCTCTTCTTGTGTGCAACGGGAATAATAACTACAGTCATCGTAGCTAACAGGTATGAAGCACTTACTGTGTGCCCGGCGCTGCTCGAAGTACTTGTTTGCTTCTAACTACTCAGAGGGAGATACTGTTATGCCCCCACTTGACAGAGGTAGAAAGCGAGGCTCAGGGAAGTTGACTCGTTCAGGGTGACAGCTAGTAAGTGAGGCATGATGGACCTAGTAACCAGTTGCCGGGTGTCTGCTGAGCTGCACACAGGAAAACGGAGCTTTATGCGACCTTTCCTAAGTTTGGCCAGGAAGCCAGGTGGGTGCAGCCCAGCCCTGGTTCTGGGCCTCCTGAAGGGGCTCAGTGACATTAGTCCAAGCCTGGCAGGAGGCAGGTGGTGAGTGGAGAAATGCCTGTCCCACGAAGAGCAGAGCTCCCACGGGCGGGGCAGCTGGCGGCATCGGGACTGGGCTGGTGGGCGTGCCATCTTTTAGAAGTTCCCCTCGCTTTTGCCAATGGACTGGCGGGTAGAGGTGAGCCCTCTGAGGCTGATTCATCCTGAGTTCACCCGAGACTACTTACCCACATTGTGCCTCCATTTCCTGCCACTGTTGGGCAGGTGCCTGCATGTGCCCAAGAGCCAAGGAGGGAGCTGCTTTCTCCTGAGCAGGGGTGTCTTAGGGAGAGAGCACAGGTTTCCCTGGTCTGTGGGTGGGGACACACAGAGGACCAGCAATTTTAGCAGTCCTGTCATCCTGCTTCTCCTTGGAATCTCGTATAAGCCACCCCCTAACCCCGCAGCTGCCTGCCCTGCTCTCACAGGGGGCTCTGATCTTCCGTCATTGAGCCGCGGTCACCAGGAGCAGGCTGCCAGGAGGGGCCAGGCAAGCTCTGCTGGGTTCGCAGGTCTGACTTCATGAGGGTGGGGTTTAGGCTGCACCTCAGGGCACAGGAGAATGTCTCTTGGTGGAGAAGAGGGTGAGTCTGTTTTGGGGCACATCAGTGGGGCACTCACAGTGCTGAACTGTGACACCATGCTCTTATTTTACGCTCATGGTGGCCCACGGCTACCACCTGCTTATCGTTGGTGAGGGAATAGCAGGGAGCAGCTTGCTCAAGATTGCACCACTGGGTCTGAACAGGGGACAGAAGCCAGCCCATTCCCTCTGGGAGGAAGCAGGCTGGAGGACCTGCTGGGTTTGGTGAGTAGTTGGAGGGAGAGGTAGGCGAGAGGAGATGGCAGGACACGAAGCTGAGGTGGTTGTTGTTGTTGGTGGTGGTGGTGACGGTGTCACATGCTCCATTTAGTGGTGTGCTGGTGAGTGGTGAACAACCAGCTTCCCAGCAAGAAGAAAAGCCCTGAGGAGTTTGCTGATTTCCATGGTGTAAATGCTCCCACCATGGCCCATTTTAAGCTACTAGTATGTGTGTGTGATGTCACTCAACGCCAAGCCCTCGTGAGCCAGTGGGAGTTGTCTCCAGTGGCCCCATTGCTCTGGCTCTGGTCTGGGGTTGGTTTGGGAGATAGCAGGGAGCTGAAAGAAGGGGGGTGACCCATCAGGATTCCCATTCAAAATGCAGCTCTCAGGTTGTCCAGTGTTGGGAAAAGACGCTGGAGAAAATGGCCCATTAGCAGGCCACTGCTGACCCGCAGAGGCTCGAGGGGCCAGGGCCTGGGGCAGGAGCGGTAGGGTCCTTGAAAGGAAGGGGCCAGCTCCCAGTGCATTCAGTGGAAAATGTGTTTCCCTCTGGGCTTCGTGTTCTAAAAGTGCACGTCTCAGAGGGAGCCCCAGCTCGCCTTCCCCTCTGAGGTCAGGGAGGTCAGGCCAGGCCGCAGCAGTTCATGTGGGAGCCCTCGGTGATTTAACAATATATATTCCCCCAAGAAAAGGCCTGGGAATTTTCATTGAGAAAAAAAGATTTTATTTTGGAAATAAACCCAGTTGGAGGGTTTAGGGCAAAAGGGGACATGGGAAGTAGTGCTCAGTTGTGGCAGAGGCCTGCCGACCTGCTGGGATCTTTGGGATTGGGGCAAGTTCAGGGAGGGCCTCCTGTTCCGACCCCATGTGGGCAAGGAGACCAAGGCCACAGAGAAGGAGACCAGGGCTGGCCCACAACCAGCAGCCCGGGTTTCCTGAGGAAAGCTGGTTTCAGCTGCACTTTGAAACACGTGCAAGATCTGGAAGTGGGGAGGTCTAGGTGGGAGTCCGAGAATGTCTAGATGGCTCTATTTGCCTTTTTCTTATCAGATCTGCTCTGTGCCCCCTTTACCAGCACAGAGGCCTCCTGGGCAATTAGCTCTGGTCAGGTTTGACCAGTGGGAGGCCCTGGCAGGAGATTGCAGGGCAGGAGGAAGGCAGAGGAAAGGGCACCTCTTTCCCCTCTCCGGCTTGAGTGGCACCACCGCCTCCGTGGCTCCAGCTGTCACTTAGTTCATCTCCTGCTGGATGGCCCTGGCACTCTGCTCTGGAGGCACTTGGGCCCGCTGTTCCTGCTGTGCTAGGCTTGGCATGGCTTTCTCTTGCTAAGGCTGCATCACTGTCCCCTGCTTGTCTTTCCAGCCAGCCCCCAACTTCGTAACTGTGTCATCCTGGGGGCTTACTGGGCATGGACTACGGGCTTGTTTTTCCTGACCAGATCCTAGCTGATCCAGCCTGCCTCTTGCTGTGAAAAGGATTGAGGGGCAGGAGACACTTCTTGGAGTTGGGGTCGTGGGGTCTTGGGCCAGCCCCAATGCCTGCTGGCCTTCCAACTCAGCCTCTGTCCATTTGATCCCAGACCCCTGAAGCTTTGGTGACTTCCAAAGCCGATCAACTCTGGGTTCCCTGCCTACCATCCCACTGGACTGTCTTCTAGAGGCCAGGTTCTTGGCTAAGCTAGTGGCCCATTTTCACACGGTTCTTTTATTGATGGGGTCAGAGCTGGCTCATTGGGCCCATGTCAGCACCCACATGCTGACTGGCTGGCTTGTCAGTCCATCCTCGCTCACCCTGCCCTGCCCAGGGCAGAGGGCCCACCCACCTCTGGCCACAACATCTCTTTCTATAGTTTCTTAGAACCTGCATCTAGGCGGGAAGAAAGGGTGGGGCTGGAATTATGTCCTGTGAAGGGGGAACACTTGCCCAGGGTTGTGTACCAGGAACAGGAAGGCTCAGCTCCAATAGACTTCTAGGCCCCAAGTGTGGCCACAGGGCTGCCAGGAACAAAACTAGGAAATCATCAATTGGGTCCCAGTTCCTTTTCATGTGCCCCAAGTGTGGCCACAGGGCTGCCAGGAACAAAACTAGGAAATCATCAATTGGGTCCCAGTTCCTTTTCATGTGCAAAGAAACAGGCCAGAGAGCACATGGGCTTTCCCTGTGTCCCTTGAGCCTGTGGCTGAGCTGGAGCTCAGGCTGCGGCCCCCACCCCAGCACCGGGCAGCCCCGCCTCCAGGACCTCAGTGGCTTTGGGAAGCACAGAGGTTGGCAGGTGAAGGCCCGGGGTGAGGAGAGTGGCCTTGTTGAGAGGCCAGCCCACCACTGGAAGAGGCCTCAGCAGGGCCCGGACTGTCATGGAGCACATTTCCCAGGAATCCCTGCACCCAGCAGCCCTGTTCGAGGTCTGCAGAGCCTGGATTCCCCACTTCCCCTCCTACCCCTGGCTGACATTGTCCAAGCTCAGGTGCGTGTGTGCGGATACCTGCCCTGGGTGCGGTCTCAGAAAATCGCCAAACTGGGGCCAAGTTGCGCAAGAGCCGTGTGGCAGTGGTTGTGCTTGTGTGACTTTGTACAGAGCTGAGAATGCTGTGCTCTCCGTGGGAGAGGGCTGACTCAGCAGTGCCGGGCCTCCGGGGAGGTGCCAAGGGAGGCCCCAGGGGGCACCCCCAGGGCAGAGGCAATGTATGCAGGGAGAGTGGGCAGTGCCCTCTGCCCAGGCGGTGCCCTGCCTGTGAACCCCACAGCCCCCCTGCCCCTGCTGATGAGCTCCCCTAGGGCTTCAGCACACTCGCCAGCTCTGGGCAGCAGCCTGGGGTTGGCACAATTTGGACATTTTGGGGCCCTAGGAACAGGCCAGGCAAGGCCTTCAGTGGGTATTCCCATCTCAATGGGAGATAGTAACCCAAAAAAACATCAAGGGAGGAGAGGTGGCTGCCTAATCATACAAAGCCCCCAGTGAGTGGCCTGCCTGCACTTTAGTCTGTGAAAACAGGGGGCCATGGAAGGGTTTGGAGCAGGCGGATGCCAATGCCAGGGATGAGCTTCAGGAAGGTGGACGGAGCATGTGAGTGGAGCTAGACCAGGTGGGGCAGGCTGGGGTGAGGCCACACAGTTTTTAGACACCAGCCCTGAGGAGGGCTGGCTCAGTGGCCACATTCAGCTGGATTCAGCCCTTCTCCCTCGGCTGAGGAGGAGCTGCTTGGGCTCAGGAAGGGGAAGGGGTGATTGAGAGCTTCCAGCCACATGCTGACTGGCCCCACAAGCAAATTGCTTAATGACCCATTCAGTTACTAAGCGATTAAGCAAACTGAGACCCACCTCTGAGTTTTAGCTATCTCATCTGCTAATTGGGATAATATGTATTTTCTCGAGTGGAGAGGATGGAATGTAGGTAGAAGGCCAGGCATGGAGCCTGGTGCGTACGTAGAATGTGCTCAGTGACCAAAAGCAGATAGGAGGCAACCGATCCGTATGCTGTTTAATGATCCCTCCCAAGGGTCCAGCCCAACACCGCACCTTGAGGTTCTGTCCTCCACAACCTCTCTGAGGTGCATTGGGGTCAAGGTGGGGTGACTGCCAGCGCCCTCCTCGCTCAAAATGCACCTTCACCTCTCACTGTGCCCATGACTTGGATGAGGCAGGAACCAGCCTGCCCTTTTTACCCACTGGGGTCACTGGGGGGTCATGGTCCAAGCTGCCACACCCTCACCATGGACCGGGTCCAGGATCATCTCCCTCGGCCTCCTGGCTCGGGGAGCTGGAGGGAAGATTTGCTGTGGGGTGGGTGGCCTGACCTGGCTGCTTACACTTATCATTTCTAAATCCCCCTTCCTTTAATGACGGTAATTGTCAGGAAGGTTTCTCAGAGAAAGCCTTTTTAGCAAAGAGATGGGAAAAGAATGCAGACATGAACTGCCGAGTGGGAGGAGCCTGATTTCCCTCCCATCACAAGTAGGGCTGGGGGGGGGCGGTGCAGGGTGGGAAGACGTAGGCAAGCCCTTCCTCCTCTTGGGACCCCTAGTCTCCTTTCAGGGTACTTGAGCTGGAAGTTGGGGCCTGCTTGTGGGTATGCTAGGGCCACTGGGGACATGGAAGGGCACAGAAGTCCCTCTGAGGTCTGCTGAGGGATAGGTGTGCATGGGTATGGGCCCAAGCCCTGGGACCCCTGAAGGGGTGCTGCCTCTGTGGGAGGTGAGTGGTGCTGCTAAGGAGCAAGTCCTGGGCCAGTCCCTCTGCTGATGCCATGACCTGGTGACCCGCCTCCTGCTGGTAGGGCTGCAGGCCTTTGTCTCTAGGTTCCTGACTTGCCCTCACACCTGAGCGGTGAGCAGAGGTGACTGGTACAGAGCAAGTCTTTCTTGTCAATCAAGACACTTCCTCCTTCTCATGGAGACTGTTGAGGCAGGAGCTACATTTTCCAGGGTGGAGGCTGTGTGTGTGTGTATGTGAGGGAGAGAAAGAGAGGGAGAGGGAGAAGGCGAAGGAGAGGGAGAGAGACTGATTGCCAGCAGGGTAAAGGGGCTGGCTCTTAGTTCACATGGACAGTAAGCAGCCCGAGTTTCGGTTTTTGAGCGATTCTGTGAGAACCTGTCCTCCAGCATGCAGAGCCACAGGCTGAGGCGAGGTTTGCCTCCCCGGACAGCTCCTGCACTGAACACCCTCAGCAGAGACTGAGGCCGATGGAAGCATGGGTGAGAAGGAAGGCTGTCTTGCTCCAGACCGAATGGCCCAGAAACAGTCTTAGGAGAATGTCAAGTCCCCATGGTTGTGCTGGGGCCTGCGTGCAGGCAGGAGTTGGATACACTGATCCCTTGACCAGCTGAACCTGGGGTCTGACCTGAACATGTAAAAAGCCAAAACAAATTTGCAAATGAAGTCCAAACATTATTGGATGATGGGTTTTGCTAAAGTTACATTGCCAAGAGTGGGTTTAATAGTAGAGAGACGTGGCCTCGGGCCAATTCTGAGTGATAAATATGAGGAGTCTTGGCACCCACCCTGAAGATAGGTGCCAGTTCAGGATGAGCACTTGGGCAGGGCGCCAGGTCCACCCCATTGTGGAAGGATGCCCTCCTGTAGGAACCCACCAGCTCTGTCACCCAGCATTGGAGGTCTCCCATGGGACAGCACCATGGTGCTCTTGCCCATAGGGGGAAACAAAACCCAGCTTGAGAGAGTGAATATAAAATTCTCAAGTATAAGTTTTTCTTTCCCATGAGTTTTTTTTTAAACATCCATCACCACACACAAAGTGTGTGTGTGTGTGTGTGTGTGTGTATGTGTGTGTGTGTAAATTTATCTTTATTGTTGAATTTCCCACAAACTTTTAATTAAACTTTGATGATGTCTTCATCCCTGGAAAGTCTGGGCAGATGCCAAAATTAGGGAAGCATTTGAAAATCTGTGTAAGTCTGGTGAGCGGGTTCACAGGTCCACATGGGTGCTCCTGAGAGTGGGACCTTAACAGCCCCTGGTGGCTGGACAGTTGCGTTTTCAGTGGTAAGCTCGTGCCTGGCTGGCTGTGCGCCGGAATTCAGCCTATCCATGCCTGGCTGAGTTCCTGGAGGAGCTGGGTAACGAGGGCCGAGGCGGAAAGATAAAGGGCCCTGATTCTTAGTTCTCAAGGGTCTAAACATTGCCATTTTGATAAGAATTCTTAAGAGTTTATATGATGTGATCTATGCTATCTGGGTACCCACCTTGTGACCTGGGATGGCTGTTAAATCCTTTGCATGTCTTCACGATGGTATCAGTGTGTTTGATTGCTCATGCTTGCTTCAAGGGAGGCCAAATACAGTCACGGTTCACTGTACAGAGGAAGTTTATTTTGGTTGCACCAGTTCAGCTGGAGAAAGTGAGGACAGAACAAAGCACACGCCAGTGGGCAGTGTCAGAGGCCCAGGCACTGTTTGCTGGTGGCCAGAGTTACATTCAGATGGCAACCACTTCTCGTCTTGACACATGGCAACTGGCTTGAGTGTGTTGGCAGTAAGTGTGCTGGGAAATAAGTGAAGAGATTGATAGAATTAGGATTAGGAGATTAAGAGCCCATTTCAGGCAGATTTTAGTACCACTGTAGACTTCCCGTGAACGGGACAGCTCGCCAGCGTTACCAAGTAATCAGTGCTGCAGGCTTATTTGCAGGGTATTGGGTTTGTATAAAAGCTGGTTATTTGCGCAAACAAAGCCTTTAAGTTATTAATGCCACTTTTTTTTTTTGCAGACATCTGTTTGTAGGCACTCACTCTTGGCATTGGCATTAATTAAATCAAAATACAGAAGCAGAATTGGCCCGAGGCCACGTCTCTCTACTATTAAACCCACTCTTGGCAATGTAACTTTAGCAAAACCCATCATCCAATAATGTTTGGACTTCATTTGCAAATTTGTTTTGGCTTTTTACATGTTCAAGAGTGATAAATATGAGGAGTCTGATTTTTGTTTCTATGTGTTTGTTGAGCTCCTGTTGTGTGACAGGCATGTTTTGGGAACTGAGGATGTGGCAGTGAACAGAACAGGCAAAATCACTCTTCTCATGGAGCTTATCATCCAGAGAGGAAAACAGATGAAAAAATAAACAAAAACCAACCAAACAACAACAAAAGACTCTCCCAAAGACAAAGGAGTAGAGAGACAATATAGCATTAGGTGGAGATGAAGACATAGTTACCTGGGTAAGGAGATGGAGCCGATGAGTGGCCCTTAGAAGGGAGTGTCAGGACAGGTCTCTCTGAAGACAGGACAGAACAAAGCACAGGCCAGTGGGCAGAGACCTGAATAAAGCCGGCTGATCAGGAGGACAGAGTTCTGGCTTAGGGAACAGCGGGCACAGCAACCCTCTGAGATGGGGATGTGGTCAGTATTCGTATATATTTTAATTGTGATGTGAATAAAAATTCATTATCAATACATGGCAAGATTGGGCACTTGGGGCTTGAGGGCCTGCAGCAAGTAGCCAGTCCGGTATGGGGGCCCAGAAAGATCCCACACCCAGACGAAGGAGCAGCCCGTGGGGGCCGAAGGGTTCCCGCAGGTTTGCAAGCTGAGAGGCGGGGATGGCACCTCGGGCTGAAGGTGGGTGGAGTTGCCGCTGACACCCCATGTCTTATCCTGTCCACCACATCTGGCCATCCAGCACAGTGGTTCTCAAGCTTTAGCAGGCCACAGACCTCGGGCTTGTTAAAGCCCATCTGTTGAGCCCCACTCCCAGCTTTCTGATTCAGGAGGTCTGGGTGGGGCCTAGGAAGGCATTTCATCCAAGCTCCCGGTGATGCTGCTCCCGTTAAATACTGCTCCAGAGCAACTACGAGTACCCTGCTGACATCGTGGAGTGACTGTGGATTGAGAATGAGGATCACAGCCCTCAGTACAAGTCTGTTCAGGCCACACAGATGGCTATCTAGCTCAGTGGCTCTACTGGAGAGTTGCAGCCATGATTCTGGTGTGCTCAAGGGTACTACCATTTTGGCACAAGTGCCCCTTGCTGAATGCGGGCACAAGTAGGTAACAGCTGTTGTCCATGCATCAGCAAGTCCTTGCCAGCTGCTGTGGCCACTAAGGTTAGGAGCTCAGGGATCAGGGACCTGCAACTGAGATGGGTGGGTGGGAGTGGGCCAGAGCCTTGGCCCAAGGCCCCGAGTAGTCAGTGCCCAGTCAATATGGGCCGATGCTGCAGTGTGGTCGCACTGATGTTATCATCTACAGATTCTCTCCTCAGCTCTGTCATCCTAGGGCTAGTGGCTCTTCTGTGCTCATCTTTCTCTTGTCCCTTCTGGCCTCCCTGAGTTTAGTCTTGTCTCCCACATGGGTGTGGGTGAGGACCCTTTGCAAATGGTTTGGTGCTCCAGAAATGAAGGGGTGGTATTGGGGATGAGCCTCTGACACCTGGCTTAATTTTCTTCCTTCGTTATTTTATTTATTTATATTGATTTTAGAGAGGAAGAAAAGGTAGAGATAGAAACATCAATGATGAGAAAGAATCATTGATCAGCTGCCTCCTGCATGCCCCACACTGGGAATCAAAGCCACAACCCGGCCATATGCCCTTGACTGGAATTGAACCCAGAACCCTTCAATCCAGAGGCCGATGCTCTATCCATTGAGGCAAACTGGCCAGGGCCTGGCTTGATTTTCTTGAGTGAGGCCTTCTGTTCCCATGGTTCACCCTTGGGTGTGGGTTTGAGCATCAGTGGAGAAAGCAGGAGATGAGAGGCAGTGGGTGGTGCTCTGACTTGAAGCATGGAGGGAGCTGATTGGAGACAGCTGAGCCAGGGACTCCACACAGAAAATAAATTGTGGCTTCCGCAGAAGTTGCAGAAAATTGATTTTTCACAGCTTCAGTGGTGGAAGGATTTGGTGGGGTGGAAACTGGGCCCATTTCTTATCTGTCCTGCTCTGTGCTACTGAATGGACTTCTCCCAGAGGCAGGGGGGCCTGGGTCAGAGCCCTCACATCTCCCGCCTTCCAGTGCACATGAGCTTGGGCGGAGGCACATCTTCCTCAGCTTGCCCTCAGTATCCAGTGGCTTCTTCCTGTTGCTGGCCTCTTGGGTGTGTTGCTATAGAAATGAAAGGTGCATGTGTTCATGTAGCTGAGCTGGGATTGAGGCATCCATACAGGAATGCAGCTGTGGGCCTTCGGTATCTAGGGCGTGGTGGTGAGACAGGGTCAGAGTGGGCGCTTTGGGGGAGCTCAGCCTCTCCACTGAGTCCCTCAGTGATTTCTAGGGAGAAGCAGCCAGCTAGATCAGGTCATGCAGCCTCATCCCCGGGCACTGGGCAGGCTTGCCAGGGGCAGGACTTTGTCTTGGAATAAGGGCTGGCCTCTGGCACGTTTGCCCGCATGTTTGGAGTGTGGACTCCGCTCAGGCCTAAGGGAGCTGAGATTCCCACAGCCAGGGAGGAAGCGCAGCCACAGACTGCTGGTTCCTGGAGCTCCTGTTGGCTTTGGATGATTTCATGGAAAACTTGGCCATGAGGCAGAGCTGTGACCTCTCGGCCTAGCAGCCAGAACAAGGAGTAGCTGTGTGGGCGGCCACTCTGTCCAGAAACATACAGTGTGGGCGGCCAGCTTTCCCTGGCCTTGTCCAGGGCAGAGGGCCTGGCTCCGTACCTCTCTGGCTCCCAGCCTGCTGCTCGGCTGCCAGGAGAGACCGATCCCTGCCTTGCTGGGCTGCCGTGAAGACCTGGTGAGACCAGGTCTAGGGTATCTCACCTTTTGCCCACATGTGCTAGTAAAGAATTGGACAGAGGAGCCTGGGCCATGTGTGTTTGCTTTTGGGGGGTAGAGTTTGAGATTTGGAAATGGATCACCTTTCCTGGTGGTCCTCACTGATGTGGCATATCAGCCCCTCCCTACCCCAAGCAGCATTGCCTGTGTTACTTGAACGTTTACATTTTGCTGGTCTTACTGGAAGGAGCTAGAAGTGAATGCTCTGACAGAAAATGAGAAGGTCATGGCGGTTCTGATGCTCACCCCTCTGAGAGATGGCACGTGTTTCTCTCTCCTTATTTTGTTTGCAGTGGCAACATGTTGCCCTGGTGCTTGAGCTCGGGGTTGCCATGTAGATGTGGGGGTAAAGGGGAGAGAAGAAAGGGGCAATTGGTCAGTTTATTAAGTTAGAAATTAAGGATACTGTCTTTAAGCAAAAAATGGAATGGGAGCCCAATTGGAAATAATAACAGTGGCATATGATAGCGTTGTGAATATCATTAATTTCCCCAAACTTTGACCTGACCAGGGCTTATATAGCATTCCATATATGCAATATATTAATAGTATAATGTTATTGATAATCATAATTATCTAAGGGTAGCTAACTTTTGTTAGACTTTTATTAGCAGACACTGCTAAACACTTTAATATCCGTTATGTCATATAATTATCTCAAGAACTTTTTGAGTAATTATTTTTGTATTTTAGTGAGGGAAACAGAAGCTGAGAGGTTGACTATCTTGTCAGAGGTCCATGGAGGCAGATTAGGGGAGCCACTTCCTGGGTACTAGGCTGTGCTTGGATGTGACCAGTAGTAGAGGTTCAAATGCCTTCGTGATATGAATGATGAGGACAGTGATCCTGGTAGTGGTCAAGGGCAAAGGCTTTGGAGCCAGACTGCCCGAGTCCAAATACTCAGGCTACTGCTTAGCAGCTGGGTCATCTGGGCAAGTTGCTGATCTCTGTGCCTCCGTTTCCCGATCTGTGCCCACCTCAAGGGTTGTTGTGAGGATTAAGTGGTTAATGCCTGTGAGGGGCCTAGAAAGGTGCTGTCAGGGTGTGTTGGATGCTGTTCTTGTCACTGTCACCCTCTGTATATACCCCAGGTTCACACTTGGGAGCTGCTCTGTGGGTCAGCACAGAGAGCCTGGCATGTCACAGATGCCCAGTAAATATTCACTGCATCCAGGAATGGAATTTACCAGGTGGCCTGCAGGTCTCCTGTAATTGTTCCTCTTCTCCAAAAAGGATCCTCCCATAAATATGTGGGTTTATGTCTGGGCTCTCGATTCTGTTTCATGAGAAAAACTGTATGATTTCACTCATATGCAGAATATAAGACAAAAAAGTAACAAGCAAATTAACAAAAATAGACACAGATAACAGAATGGTGGTTACCAGAGGGGAGAGGGACTGAGGAAGGGAATTGAGTAAAGGGCCATGGTAACAGAAGGAGACTAGACTTTGGGCGGTGAGCACGCAATAGCATATACAGAATTAAAATGTTGTACACCTGAAATTTTATATAATGTTATTCATAGATGTTACCTCAATAAATTAGCAACAAAAGAGAGGATCCTCCCCGAAGCTCCCTACCTGAGACTGACCCACAAATGGGGCCGAGCCTGCCTGTCATCCACACTGGCTGGCACGCTGCCTGGGGCTGCTTGGTGGGTGAGGGCCACGGTCCTGGAGGACCCCAGTGCCTGCTGGAGGCCCAGGCTTCTTGGAGAGGTAGGAGATGGCAGACCCCAGCTCTCCAGCCTGTGAGGTGGGGCTATAGGGAAGACAGCTGTTCTCTGGATAGTGGGGGCTGCTCCATGTGGGTATGTGAACTGTGGACCCCCAGACCACCTCCCCCCAGCCTCTAAGGAGGGGCTCACAGAGAGCCGGGCCGGCCAGTGCAGGAGGCTGCAGAGCCTGTCAAGGTTAACAGATAGCCTGGCTCTCCCCTAGGAAGTCATTCAACATCTCCCCTGACTCAGGCCACATTGTTTCAAAGCATGTGGTATAAACTACTGACCACTGGGGAATTGCTTGAATTAACAAACTCATTTTTCCTGAGACCTGAGGTTGAACTTGAGTGAGGAGTTCAGGGCTCTTTTGCAGAAATCCAATAGATCAGGAGAACTCATGTTACAGCATGTTTTCAGCTTTGATCAAATGCACATTTTGCATGGTGGGGCCTTCTCCACGCCTGCACACTTCCAGCTGCACAGGATTGCTGGCTGACCAGGGCAGTGGCTGGCACTGGGGCCAGGCTTCGGGGGAGCCAGCCTCCCTCCCAGGTTGGAATGAGCTTCAGAAAGTCCCTCTCTATTCCTCTCCCTCCTCACCTCCCCACCTGTCTGAGAGCCATTACTAAGAAGAGGCATGAAGGTTTTGCTGAAACGTCCTGGTTTCTGGGTTGAGTCATAGGGCTCCAGCTCAGCTCTCCTGTGTGTCTCTGCCTGAGAAGACCTGCTGGGCCTGCCTCCCCTCCAGCCGAGTGCCTGGCCACAGAGGCCTCCATAAATCAAAAGATCAAGGATTTGATTCCCCTCTCCGCCACACCTGCCAGCATGCCCACCACCCACACCAGGCCTGAGCCTAGAGGAGGAGCTCAGTGGAGGCCTGGAGATGTCTCAGTCCCTTAGAGGACATGGGCCTGTCTCCAGTAGGACGGAAACTCCCCAGGGACGAGGATTTTGCGTGTGGCATAGGCCTAAAACCACAGGAAGCAGTGGATGTCAGGATGTGGGGAAGGTGGGGCTCAGGAAGGGGTTCACATAAGCAGGGCAGGCTTCCTGCAGGAGGCGGGTGGCAGTTAGAAGCTGGAGAGAGGACAGGTCTTAGCAGATGGATGCGGAATTTCCCAGAAAACAAGACTGCACCTCAAATGCTGTCCTTTGCCATCTGGACACGGGATCCTTTTTTTCACAAGGCCAAGGGGTAGATGGCCCCAACTAGTGGCCCAGCATCCTGATCACCTGAGCTCTATAACACTGTAGGTGCACAGTCCTACCCCAAACCTGCCCATTGGGTGAGGTCTAGAAATCTGTAGTTAGGGAGCTCCCCGAGGATCATGAAGCCGGCCCAGATTCCAGATTCCTCCCCATTGCTTGGGTTGGCTTTCTCAGCCCACTTCCTCCCCTGCTGAAGGCTGTTTGGGGTTCAGGGACCTCAATCAGTGGGGAGACGTTTGATAGAATCTCCATGGGTTTCAGCATACTAATGGCTCAACAGCAAATTCCCAACCCAGCGTGGGCTATGCGGTGGCTCTGAGCCCCAGGGGCTGCAGATGGTGGCTCAGCTACTCCCCTAGGCTGGCCTCTCTCCACCTGCTGGTGAGGAGCTCTCACCCTTCTGCCCCCTGGTGTCCGTCTCTCCAACCAGGGAGAGCAAGAGGCTGCCGGCTTTGGGAAACGCCTTGATTTTTTCAGCGGGGTCAGCTGCTGCATGTAGTTCTCTGGGAATTTCCTCTCACAGTTCTAGGGGCTCACATTCTATGGATCGTCGCCTCAGGGGCAAGTAAGAGGGCAGACAATACAAAATGTAGCTGTCAGGGGGCCGGGGTGGGGCAGGCAGGGCCCAGTCATGCCCGCACAGCAGGTTTCTGTGTGCAGAGTCATCTTCCTCAGGGTGAGCTGGGTGGACAGCGTGGTCTGTGGGTGCAGGCAGGGAAACGGAAGGTTAAGACATGGACAAGCCGGAGTCTTCATTTCCATCTCTGTGTACAGAGGCCAGAGACTCCAGAAGAGCATGGCAGGGGAGGGCTGGGCCTTCTGGCGGCCAAGGTGTGACTCCTTCCTTGTGCATTCCAGAGCACAGATGGCGAGAGAGGAACAGCCTGGGATGTTTTCCTGTGTTGGGGCACTTTTATGACAGAATTTCTTCATCTGAGCTCCCAGTGACATTGGATGAAGGTGTTATGTGAGCTTCTCTGGGGGAGGGTCCATATCTCTATTAGGTTCTCCAGGGCCCGCTGGCTCTGTCAGTTGGAAACCCACTGCTTCCTGACGCCTTTTAGTTACACCCATTCCTTGTGTCATCAACTCTGGTGAGAGCTATGGAGGAAATGGCCTTTCTTGTTGTGCCACAGGAACACAGAAGTGTCCTCAGAGTCTTTGTCCCCCTACTTACTCTCCTGGTGACTGCTGCCATAGGCATGCTACAGGGAGTTGTCACCTAGGAAGTGTGTGCAAGCCGGGTGCACAGGGGCTGTGCAGTACCGGTGTGCCAAGAGAGGGGGCGCTGCGCTGGCTGCGTGGCACCTGGCTAGGAGGAGCACTCAGATTTGGCCCAGGAAGATTTTGCCTTCTTCCTCCTGGGGGTTGGGGGAGCCATGTGTACCCACAGGGACAAAGAATGTCCTTCAGTTTCATGATTCTTCAGGGGTCATCATGGCTTAACACAGAGCAGGTCCATGGCCAGACTGTTCCTATGTGGCTTCCTGTCTAGGTCAGGGCCAAAGTTCCTGAGCTTTAAGAGGTTCTCTTTAAAAACCAGACCCAGCAGAGAATGCCGCTGCGTCCTCTCCCCAGCAGCTGTCATACAAAACACTAATTATGCACCAAAAAATGGTGGAGACCTGCCAGTGCCCCTGGTTGGAATGGCGGTGAGGGTGTGAGTGCCGACAGTGGGTGCTGTCCCCTCTCTCGGCCTGCGCTTCACGTGGGCGTGTGTGTATTACTTAGGAGGCTAACAGGCTTCTTTACCGAGGGTGACAGTTACAGGCTATAAAAAGCCCATTCACCGAATTTAAGCTTCTCTAGAGATCCGGAGGTCTAATCTGTACTTGGCTGCGATGTGGAGGGAATTGAAAACCCAAAGGGACCCTGCCTGCTGGTCTTGACCAGAACTGGAGACACGAGCTTTGCTGAATGAGTGAGCAGTGAATGAATGGGTGAGGTGAGAGAGGGAGCGAGAGGATGGCAGCACTGGGCCAAACCTGTGTCTGGTAAGGCTTGCGAACCAAAGTCAGGCTATTTTTAGATGGGTGTTGAGTAAACGGCTTTTTATTCTTATTGCCAAGTGGCACAGTCGACATTCTCTATGGTAATAAGATAGTTCTTATTTTTGAAGATCAAAGCAGCTTTTGAATGCAATTCTCCGTTTTTATATCAACTCTTCAGAGAGTGTTTTTGTTTTGTTTTGCTTTGTTTTCTTAGCTGAAGACTTCATTGTGTTGAGAATCAGCAGTTTAGCTTTCCTGGTGCTCCTCGAAGCCTGAGTTTAGGATTGTCTTTGTACCCAGGCCGGACCTTCTGGTGAGTCCACAAATGGGCCAGCTCTATGGGCCCCTCTCCTGACCTGTGAAGGTCACCCAAGTCTCCCTGAGCCACAGGTGGGCCCAGATTTGTGAGCAGCAAGTCCTCTGCTGCTCCCTGGGCCACCGCAGAGCTCGGTGACCCGAGGAGCCCTGGTCCAGAGCTTTCCCTGATCACCTCATCCTCCCGGACCTCCCAGGAAGCATCTGTTCCTCGTCTCTTGGGGTTCACACCTGAGCACAGTCAAACTGGGAGCTCTAGGGGCTCGGCTTGGACCCCTCTTTTCTGGAACCTTTTTGTAACCCGTTGCTGTGCATCTAGAAAATACTAATTGATTGAGTGCCTGAGGGCATTGTCCCAAACAGCACAAGGTGAGAAGGTGGGAAGCCTTACATGACCCCTATACCCTGGCAGAAAGATGGCGTGGGAAAAAGAGCAACTTCAGAACCAGAGGATGCTGGGCACGAGTGCTGGCTCTGCCGCTCGGACTGCATGGGCTCGGTCAGCGGACAGGGCTCCTGAGCCCCGATTGCTCACCTGTATAATAGGGATGATGGTATCCGCCCATCACAGGTTGTTTTCACAATTCGTGAAAATGATGATGAAGTGCATGCTCAAGTCCTAACAGCCTGGATGTGAATCCTGGCACTGCCACTCACAGGAGCCTGAGGCTCAGAGAGACCGTCACCTCCTGGTTTCCTCTGATAATTGTGTGCCACCCTTGCCCACCCAGTGATGTGTCCCACATCCCAGGCACTCCACTGGAGCCTGTCATTGGTGACAGTGTCACCGGACCAGCCAGCAGAGGGTTGACCACCCTGTGGGTTGTGGGTGCTGCTTGGCTTGTGTACACGTCGGGGCTACAGTGATTGCAAGGCTGTCCTTTCAACCTGTGTTTCGGGAATTTGGAGAAGGGCTGTAGTTAGCACCCCCTTTCCCAGCCAGGCCCAGAGGCCCACCCCGTCTCTTGATTGCTAGCAGGCCTCAGGACTGGCCGGGCTACGGAGTGTAGCCTGGCCCTGACCTCGGGCCCCAAGCCCCTCGGGGTTCCCTGCCTGTCATCCACCGCCCCGTCAGGGCCGGCTCGCTGGGCTCGGGGCTGCCCCGTGCTCCTTCGAGTCCCTGGCCGAGCGCACTGAGTTATGTAATGCTGCTGAGCCAACATTTATGAGTCGCAGCCAATTTGCTGGCCTCGGGTTACACTGTGCAGATGCTCTGCGTTACGGTTGGCTTTTGTCTTGGAGGCCGTAAGCAGATAGCATAACTCCGCTTACCATTAGACATTTCGCAAATCATCTGGGCTAGAGCGTGCTGCAGCCAGACAGTTCATTTATGCTGCGAATGGTATGATTTGTAAAGTAATAAATTTCCCGTCTCTCTGCCAGCAATAAAGTACAGCAAGCAGGCGAGGCCAGAGCCCTCCAAAAATACACTGGCTCCCAGTGAGACCGGGGAGAGAGCACTGTCAAGTCTGCCTCTCGCTGCTCCGGCCTTCACCAGATTCTGGGAAGTCAGGTTCGGGCCATAAATCTCCTCTACCATCTGGGTGACTCTGGGCTGCAGCACGGACTTGTGATTAGCCTGTGTAAGTGGCCCCCGCCAGGACACATGTGCGACTTTGTGGGCCCCTCTCGGTCCTGGCATGAAAGGGGGAGGGAGACAGACTCACCCAGATTGGAACGAGGGGAAGTCGTTGACCATCCCCTCTCCTGGTGGCTACACTTGTGTTTGCCTGGGGGAAGTTAGTGGTAGCTGCCAGGGGTGTAAGCGGGTGGGAGTTTCAGCCCCCAGGAAAGTCTGCGAGGGCATGAAGGAGCCTCCTCTGGGCAGTAGCTCAAGGACCACATTGGGAATGAGCCTCAGGAGACCTGGGTCCCACCCTCCTTCCTGGAGAAGGGTCAGTGGAGGGTGGGCACCTGTAGTCAGCAGACGTTTCCACAGGGGCAGGCATGTCAAGGAGATGCCAGAGCTACATGCAGGTGTGGTTTGGGACCCCATTATTGACCAGCCCCTGTCTTGCCCTATGTAGTGGCTTCTGTCTGTGTCCCTGCCTCTGCCCGAGAGGACTGTGAGGCCCTGCTCAGCTCTGACACCGTTGGTCAGCGATGTCACTGTCCCCTCTGTGGGGAGGGCGAGCCTGGGAACGGCCCACCAGGAGGTGGGCGTCTTCCTGTTCAGGCCCCTCACCTTGTTGTCTTTCCTTTTTCTTCTTTTTATTTTCTTTTCCTCCTTTGCCTCTGCCTTTGATATTTACCGTTTTTGAAATCTAATTTTTAAATTAACATGTAACATCCAGGGACCAGACAAAAGTAGAAACAGGAAGTTATCTGCAGTGTGATGGCCCAGTCTGTGGCAGTGCTTCCTCTCGGCGGGGGTTTTCACGCTGGGCTTCAGCCACCAGAAGGGGACACGCGCCTTCACGAGGGCTGTGCACCCTCCACTTGCGGATGTATGGGGCTGTCACGAAGTTCGTTGTCTTGGGGGCAGGGTCTGGTAGATAGATCCCCTCCTCCCCGTGGTGGGCAGAGAAGGCCTGAGTGAGGACAGTTTGTCGTCTGTAAAGCTGCTTCCCAAAGTCAGAGGCCCCGGCGATGTCTCTACCCTGGGGGTAGCCTCCAGGGCCTCTCTGGTTCTTCTGTCTGCACCGCAGCCCCTCCGCCCGATGGTCCTACCCCTTCATCTCTCACCAGCCTACGATCAGGTCCCTTCCTGCATCACCCACTGTATGGTGACCTCAGCCGTCTGCCCTCCATGGGAGCCTCAGTCTATCCTGATGGGGGAGGGGGAGGAAGCGCCCTGTAGCATTGTTGTGAGGATTAAAGGAGATGATCTGGCATAAGAGGGTTTCAGCGAGTGTTGACCAGCAATGCGGTTCAATGCCTGCGCTGGGCCCAGGGCCGAGTTCCCACGTGGCCCAGCCGGGAAGTACAGTCCCATAGGTGACGTTGGCAGCCCCGGGGAAGCAGGAGAGTCTGGCAGGAGCATTCAGGGGAAGCTCGTTGGACCTTTGAAAGAGTCTTTGGACTTCGGTCTGTGGGAGAGAGACCAAGGGTGGCTGGGATGACTCATGGCAGGAAGCTGCTCATTGCAATGTCTCTTTGGGGAGAGGTGAGGCCTGGCAGCTGCGAGTGTGGTCAGGGCTCATTGGCCAAAAGACCAGAGAAGAAAGGCCTCAGAGAGGGAGGTGCTGCCATGGGTTGCCAGGAAGGCCGGCCTGAAAGATGCTGAGGCACTAGTCGGAGCAAGAGGCCCAGGGCCAGTGCGCTCTCCAGCCTGAGCTGCTGGCGTGCCGCACACTGTCCCCCGGGACCCAGCCTGGTGGCCAGACTCGGGTTGTCTGAGCACAACAGAGGGTTGGCGGGATTGGCAGAGGACTCCCTGCTCTCAGAAGGAGGTCATGGGTCACTCCCCTTCCTCCAGCAAAGGTTCAGGGAAGGTTCGCCAGCTCTGCGAGTAGGCATCAGGAAGTGTCAGGGAGGTTGGATAACTTTGTTAGATTGTCCCAGCTGAGGCAGAGAAACAGGGATCCAATCACTTAAGAAGCTTCCTCTACCACAAACCTGTGAGGGCCAGGGCCAGGGCCAGGTCCGTGCCCCGCTGACTGCCCGGTGTGCGGAGGTGCCTGGCACATGGCAGGACCGAGCCCGTGAGCCCGTGAGTGTGAGGACGGGCCCACACCTGCTGTCCCTGGAGTTCCACACGGTGGGTTCTCTGTGCCCGTGGCAGCCCCCCTGCCTTCCCGGGAGTCCCACCCATTGGCTGGGGAGAGTTGACAAATCCCTCTCTCAGCTTCTAGACTGGTTAGGCCCTGAAGAAACTATTGAGTCACACGTTTTCCTGGGGTTTTGGTGATTGGTGATTCATGTTTGCAGCGAAGGCTAGAGGGTGACTTATGCTGATTGAATAAGCCTATGAATATTCTGGAGAAGCGGCTGATAAATCGCCGGCTGGCAGCCTACTCCCCCGTGACTGCCAGCCCCAAGTGCTCAGAGGTCACCAAGTTAAACAAGTCTGCAGACAGTTCAATCTCCCCAGCTTTACTTTCCTATCTGAGCTAATAGCACAAGGCAAGGTGCCTTTCTCCTGGCTCTGCGAGGTGCCCCAGGCTGAACCACCGGCCCGGGGTCCTGAGGGAGAAGGAAAGCAAATGCTTTGCATGCAGCAAGTTCCTGAGGCTCCGCTGTGCCTAGGACCTCCCAGAGCTTACCCGGTGCCCTGGGAGTCAGCCAGCCCAGCCCGCTGGGGAGCCAGCGCTGTGCCCAGTGCCCGGATGATAGGGTAAATGGGGGCGAGGGCCCTGCTCTGCAGAGCAATGAGAACAAGGCGACAGCCGGCCTGGCCTCTGGGCCATGTCGGGACTCCCCCACCTCAGAGAAGCTCACTGAGCACAGGTTACCCAGATAAACAAGTGAAAGTGCAAAGTGAAGGCCAGAGGGGCAGGCCCACTGGCAGGGAATAGATCACTTCAGATGGCTCTCAGGCGACTGAGAGGATCTTGACAACTAGCAGGTGTTGGCATGAAGGTTGATCCTATTGGTTGGTGGGTCCCTGCGACTTCCCGTGGACCTCTGCTCCAGGCCGCTCAGCCGTGCACCAGGCCAGCTTCTGTGAGGATCCACGTAGTGTCGGCAGTCTCTGACTGGGAGCGCTGAGTCCCTTCAGAAGCTCCTGCAGTCCAGAGGAGGGGGGAGGGAGGATGGGCCACTGAGAAGGGGGTGCCCATTCAGATATAGGAGACCTCCTACGTCTGGTGTCCTTTCTGTAACTTCTTTAGTGTCTGTTTCCATATTTACTCAGCGCTTGGTGGTAAGTTAAGCTCTGCTGGTCCAGCCAGGGAACAAGGGCTCTCTGCCTTCATGACTCTGGAACTTGGTTAGAGTGTATCCTCTCTCCTCCCGTCTTCTCCCCTCCCTAATTCTACCCATCCATCCATCCATCCATCCATCCATTCAAAAAATGTTGATTAAATGTAATCATGTATGTAAAGCATTTAGCATATATCCAATTCAATAATTATCATCATAATTAATATTATTACTGTTATTTAACATTTACTGTATTCCAGGCCAGAAAGGCAAATAATAGGACAAATTGGTGAACGTGCTCATGAGAGCTGGAAATCATGGAGATAGCTGGCCTCAGCCCTCCTGTGGCAGATGGGCACACAGAGGCCTAGAGGTGCGGGGACTGACAGGATCTCCCAGTGAGGGTGAGCCACGCCTAGAACCCAGGGTTCATCCTCATGGCGCTTGGCTGCCAAGCTGAGATAGAGTGGTGGGAGGCTTCCTGGAGGGGTGGGTTGAGATGGGCCCTGGAATAAGAGTAGGAATGAGAGCAGCAGGAGAAGGCAGGGGCAGCTAAGGGATTGTGCAGACTATGGTTTCAAGGGTAGGAAGGGTATCACAGCCATCTCGGTGCCATTCTTTGAGGAGTTCCGAGAAGGCCTATTGTCCCCCAATCATTCTCCAGGTCACCAGCAGCAGGTGTTTCTCTCTGACACGCACAGATCAGACATGGCGGGGCTCCGAGTTCAGTTGGCTTGCCTCCTCAGTGCTCATGCTGGAAGTCGCAGGCCAAACATAGGTGCTAAAGGCATTTCCCCTTGAAGAAGAAACCCATTCAATCATAAGTTGCCATTTACTCCTTGTGTTCATTTTCCAGAGCTGCTGTAACAGATTACCACACACTTGTTGGTTTAAAACAACAGAAATATATTCTCCCACAGTTCTGGAAGCCAGAGTTCAAAATGCAGGTGCTGGCTGGGTTGGCAGGGTTGGAGGCTCTGGGGGAGAATCTGCTCCCTGCCTCACTGGAAGCTTCTGGTTCCTGGGCTTATAGCTATCGAACTCCAATCTCTGCCTCCATCCTTCCATGGCCTTCTCCTGTCTGTATGTTCTCCTCTTCTTATAAGTACTTGTCATCAGATTTAGGGCCAACCTGGATAAGCCAGGGTGATCTCTTATCTTGAGATATTGAACTTAATTATATCTGCAAAGACCCTTTTTCCAAATATGTTCCATTGCTCAGGTTCCATTTGGACATACCATTAGGGGAGTCACCATTCCACTTGCTGCACCCCCAGAGCAGTGTGACAATATGGCTTGCGAGATGAGTTACTAGGTAACTTTTGATGGGATGACAGGCTAGGTCTGGCTGAGACACTACACCGGGGTGGGGAGAAGGGTTGGGTGTTGTAGGGAAGTTCCCAGAAGCATTTGGACATCGGGTTTGCTTGTTTTTCTGAGACTGAAGACTGAAGGCTTATCTTAAAAGTGATGACCAGGCACCTATGGGCATCCAGCAGGGCCTGCCTGATGACAGATTCCACCATGTTGGGACCAGCCACTGTGAGCACAGCCTGCTCCCGGTGTGGTCCCAAGCTATGCTGTCCAGCAAGACTCTCTGTAATGATGTAAATGCTCTTCCATATCTGAGCTGTCCCACTAGCCACATGCCATTGAATGCTTGAAATGGGACTTGTGCAATTGAAGGACTCGATTTTTACTTCTAGTTCATTTAAGTGAATTCCATTTAAAATGAAGAAGACCTGTTGGCTACCATATTGGCCAGCACAGCAACAGAGTCTTGATCCCACCCCTTCCCCTTATCTGTTCTTCACTTCACTATCAAAAATATATTTCCTTATAGAGAGATTAAATTGCTTTGTTGCTTTTTTCATATGTGTAATGCTTAACGTGTATATTTTTGGCAGAGAGGCAGAGGCCAGACAGAGTTTACTGGTTTAGAACCCCAGGTTAGGAAGCGTGACGTGCTCTTTGAATAAAGTGGAAAAGAGCAGTGTTTTCCTATTGACACCTTGGCAGCAGACAGTTGCCTGGTGGTTAGGCCAGAGAGGTCACAGTGAAGTCTATAGTCACTGGCAGCAAGGAGGTCGCCTGGCAAGCTGTCCCAGGGTCAGGTGGAAGGGGTGAGAGCCCATGTCTACTCCCCTGGCCCATCTTTGGGAGTCTATAAATTTAGAGTCCTTTGCACTTTGTCCTGGGTTCTGGAAAGCCACAGATTAAATTTAGGTCTCTCAAGGCTATTCCTCCTCCTTCCCCCGCCCCCAATTACTTCTTGTTTTCCTGGTTCCCCAGATGGATATTGCATACTGTCTTGCTTTAGAGTAAGGATATTTGTTCTTTGCACTGTTTAGACATGATCTTAAGCAACACTTCATTTATTTACACGTTTGCGTGTTTTTGACCCTCTGGATGAAAAATAAAGTGTTTGCCTGAGAGCCGAAAATCTCAAAGGAGTCAGCTTCTGAGGTGACAGGGTCTGGACATATGTGGGCTTTCAGCTCGTCTTTCTCTTCTCCTTGCTTCTTTCTGATGTGCGCTAATAACACATGGTGGCTCCGGGGCTCAGAGCTTGGTCTGTTTGCCTCCTCTGTGCTTGCGTTAACAGGAGCCCATGGGCCCAGGCTGGAAGTCATAGGCCAGGCACAGAAGAAGGTCCTGGTAATGCAGGCAGATCAGGCCTGTTTTAGGTGGAAGGTTGTGGGAGGAAGATAGTGCTCAGGTCATGCTAACACTGCACTGTGTGCATGTAAGACACAAATGAGGGATTTCGAGGCGAGAAGTCTGATGGTTGTTGCTAGGCAACCTTTCGGCTGGTCTGGAGGTAACATAATCTAGGGAGCAGCCTAGCAGGAGGGCCGGCTAAGGACAAGCTGAACTTCAGAAACGGCATCTTCTGTGCCTGCACCGCCTGGCCTGCCTCTACATGGTGGTGGGACAGGAAAACAGAACCATGTTGTATAAGCTGCTTGGGTGTCTGATCACCCAGGAGTTCGTTAATTGTCCTCCTATGTATGTATTTGTAGCCCACCTTGTACTGAAGAGGTGGGAGGTGGTTTACAGAAATATTGATGTTATAATAGGATAAACAGTAAATAGAGAAAGTGGGGCAGAGGGAAAAGAGAGGTAAGAAAGCAGGGGTGGCCAGTCATTCAGCAAGTATTCATTGAGTTTCAACCATGTGGCTGGCCTGTGGATATAGCAGTGAATAAAACAGCCATGGTTCCTGCTCCCCTGGCGCTTACAGTCTAATAGGATAGGCTGCAAATTGGATTCTAAGCCTCAGTGGATAAAGCAAAAGGGAAACACAATTATAAGGAGCTGGATCTTTTCTGAATAGCAATAGAGCAATATTAACGAGGTTTATTCTTTACCTTGAGTGCCGACCATGGCACAGAGCCCTTCCACCCTGTGCAGGTACTCCTCCCCACATCTTCACACCCACTTCACTGCCAGTCTCCGGGCTTGGTTTAGAGAGTCAGCCCAGGTGCCCTAATTGGCTGCCTACAGGTGAAGGGTTTGAGCACCTTAGGCCCAGTAAGGTACAGAGCTCTTCCCTGCACCCTCCTAATCTATGTCTTAGGCCAGACTGTCCCCTCCCCCAGATTGTCATTTATGTCCATTATCACTGTCCTCCGTTCTTACCTACTTAGGGCCCTCCATAGTTTTTAATGTGCCCTTTACTGACAACATCTTGCTTGATTCTCCCAGCAACACTGAGATTTGAGCCATTTTACAACAAAAGGAAACAGAGGCATAGGAGGGCTAAGCAATTTTTCTGATGTCTCACAGCTTCGTGATTGCACTTCAGTCCCTATCTTTGGCTTCCTCGGATTTGGTTTTCATTATCATACTTTGTGTAGTGGAAGCCCAGCTTGCATATAGGCTCTGTAGGAGCCTAATTCTTCAGCCCTGGCTTCTCTGTGAGAAGCAGGCAGGACTTTATTACCTCCTTCCATTGGCAGACCAGGGTCATCCCTTTATTCTATGGGGTGGGCAGATACTGGCATCTAGGAATCCATCTTCCCAAAGCAGCCTTTTTGTTTGTCTATTCTTCCATCCATCCATTCATCCATCCAACAAATATTTCTTGAGCATTCCAGGTACTGTATGTTAACCACCCATCATTCCTGCCCTAAGGACACTCAAAGTTTAGTTGAGAGAGAAGGATCAGTACATGTGCAATCAGAATGAGAAAGGTATATGAGTTAGAGTGTTAATCATCACTAGCAGAAATAAAAACACAAAAAGGCTGAATTGGTCTAGTCTACAACCATTTCATATGTCCTGGTCCCAGAATTTCCCTTATCCTGAGAATCCGCTAAGAAACTTACTCTATCTGGACAAAGTCCACTTTAAAATGCAAGGGTACATAACCAATGAACATAAGACACTGGGGGGTTAGAGTATGCCTGGGAGGGGGGGCAATGGGAAGATATGTATACATGTAACACATTAATAAAAAAATAAAATAAAATGCAAGGGTGCAGAAGGCAATACACCCTGTATAAGTTAGCTATACAGAAACAAGAAGGGCCTCATCTCCTTTGTTCTTGGAAGTATGCTTTGATTAATGCAATCTTTTTAAAAAATATGTTTTTATTGAGTTTGAGAGAGAGAGGAAGGGAGAGGGGTAAAGAGAAACATTGATGAGAGACAAATATCATCAATTGGCTGCCTTCTGCACTCCCCATACTGGGGTTTGAGCCCGTGACTAAGGCATATGCCCTGATTGGGAATCAATCCATGACCTCTTGGTTCCTGGGTTGATGCTCACATATTGGACAACACTGGCTGGGTTATTAATGCAGTCATAATTTGTAGCAGCCTAGTGGTATAAGGGAGACCCTAGAGCAGATAAGCCTTCACTACCAACCTCTTGTATAAGTGATGCTTTCCCAAGTGGAACCATGGGGCCTACTTCTCCCTGAGGAATGCTGAGGGAATCTTTCTTAAGAACATGAGGGCAAGTGCCTTGTGCATGCCTCATTAATGAATGCCTCCCATTCTCAGGTTACACAAGCAGGGCTCTTGGATGGATTTCAATGTTTTGATCCCTCTTTTAAAGAAAGCAACCACAGTTATTCCAATTATGAATTGTGAAATACCCTCTGCAGCCATTGGGGTGGGAGATGATTGGGCCATTGTCTTATCATTCCATGCATCTCTCAGAGATAGAGACCTGCATAAGTAAAACCATATTTCCACTTCCAAGATCCAGCCTACCAATCCCAGGGACTGTCAGGCAGGCTCAGGAAGCAGCACATGGGGAACATTCTTAGACTTGGTAAGTGGCTGGGCCCACTGATAGAGGAGATTAAAGTGCTTTTGATCTCTTTGCTCCTAATGGTAATGCCTCTACTTTTTAAAGTGACTTGGGAAAGTCTTCCTTTGAACAGTCAAGAGATTGCTTCAAGAAGAGTGAGCTCTATTCTAGACAGCTTGTCTGGGAAGTTATGCTGCTGAATTGTAAATGTAGTTACATGAATTTTCCCTTTCACTTTCTTAAGATCCTGGGTTTGGCCTTCAGATTCATTAGTTGGTGACCCAGAGTGTACCAGGGCTCCCTCCTCCCTCCTGAGGGTTGGGCTGTTTGTGGAGGCCTCCAGCACCTCAGGGGCTCTCTCTCTCTGCAATCAGATCTCCTCTCTGCATTTCCCCCCAGGATTTAGCTATAGACTAGTCCTGCTCTGGGGCACTGCTCTGCCTCCACAGTCTGTAATCCCCAGCCAGTCTTGGCCCTCAGCCCATTATGTTGGTTGGGTGGACTGGAGGGAGGATCTTCCTGAAAGCAGTGGGATGATGTAAGAGCAGTGTGACAAAATGAAGTCTGGGAATGATATTTCATTGTGGAAGATTCAGGTAAAAAAGTGTGTGTATGTGTGTGTGTGTGTGTGTGTGTGTGTTTATGTTGCTTTGGTCCTGGATGCATGGAGAGCAATATGAATTAGTCAATAGTCAGATGTCAGGTCATTCATGAGACAATTTAAATAAACATTTAACCCCTCACTCATTGCTTTTTGACATAGAGGCTAAGATTATAGAATGTATGTTTTATGACATAGAGGCTAAGAGTCTAGAATTTAGATTGCTTGGGTTCAAGTCCTGGTTTCTCTAGTTATTAGCTCTGTGGCCTTGGGAAAGTTTCTTCATTTCTCTGAGCATGAATTTTCTCATCTGGAGAATAGTATCTAGTTTGTTGAGTTGTGATAAATAAAATCATGCATATATAAAATGCTACCTGCTTTACCTGCTATGTGCCCAACAAATGTTTGTTGTTGTAATTAATTATTCTAATAAGTTTCATTCTAATAACTCTAATAATATTTATTCCTTCATTGATTGTGCACAAATTTCTTACCTCATTACTATTCATAAGCACTATGTGTAAGGAGTGATGGAACCCAGGGAGAAGGTTAAGTTTTCAATTTTATTAGAAAAGAATACATGCACAAAAAGTGAAATTATTTCTAAAAGCATATAAATATGTTCCAAAAAAGAGAGAGGCTATTTGTTATTAATATTCGTATTAATAAGAACTTTTACCTAGGGTTTTAAGAATTGTAAGAGAACTTTGCTTAACAATAAAAAGTCAAAGGGGCAAATTGTTGGAGGAGGTAAACAAAAACAAAGAACAATTATAAAACACAAACCAGATAGTTTACAAAACCATGTATTTTAAGTCTGTCGGAGAGCTGAAAATACAAGACAACATAATGAATTAAAATTCAGAGTGCTAGCCCCTTTAAGGAGAGATGGCACACATGTTCGTTTCACCTTGGGCAAAGTGGCAGGAAGAAGAGGTATGCATCATAAAAGCAAGTACCAAAAAACAATAACAACAACAAAAACAAACAAAACACCAAAAAACAACTGGCTGAAATTATAATGAATTTTGAAGAGTCCAGAATGGGCTAGCATAACAGTTTAAAATTCTTGGAAGCCTCAGATCCAAGAGGTGTCTGAATACTCTCTTTTGTCCATGGGCCTCCACCAAGAACTCACATGAAACACTGGGCAGGAGAAAAGAGAGAGGACTCTCTGTGGTCTGAGTATACAGAACCTGTCTGAATCAATACTTAAGTAGGAGAACCTCCCATGCTTCTGACCTTTCAAGTGTAAGAGGCAATGGTCACTGCCACTGGAGGAGGATAGAAATACTGAGAGCCCCAACCCTGAGGCAGAGCTACATAAGGCCTTCCTCATACTGAAGCTAGAGCAGAAGAACCAGGAGAAACCTTCGAAAATAGTGTTCATTTGCAACTGGATAAGGGCAAAAAGCCTGCCCAAACTCTGGATTCTGTATGGAGAATGAGTCAGTGCTCATCTGCTATGGGGAAAAGCATGAGAGCTGAGAGTGATTCTCTCTGAGGCACAGGTAAGTAATGCTGCCTAAGTAAATTCTCCAGAATATTGGGTGTTGCATTGAGCACCAGGCAGCAGTGTAACACTAGGAGAGGGGCAGGATGCTGAGAGAGCCCTCTTCTGTAGGGCGAATCCCTCTGAAGTCATAGGTGGTGTAGGATAATTCAGAGAATCTCTATTATATTAGGCTTCTCTCTAAGTATAGAGAATGGCAATCTACCACTAAGAGAATTTGAAGCAAGTAGTAGACAGACTATAAGTAAAGCAATAATGAAGTTCAAAGTACAGACTAGATTCTAACTCAACTTCCCACTTTAACAGACTGATAGAAGAAGAGAATTCTCCAAGTTTTGGAATATTTTCTTTTAGTATACACTATATTTTCACACACTGTGTCATAGTCAATATAAACTTTTGATCCATACATACCCCAAACAGTGATAGACCACTTGTTAAAAGGTAAAATAATCAATAGACCCAGATCAAAGTTGGGGTTATCCCAAACACTATGACAGGAATTTTAAAATTACTGTGATGAATATGTTAAAGAATCTAGTGGAAAAGGTGGGCAATATGTATAAATAGAGAAGTTCAACAGAGTATGGAAACTATAAACAGAGATTTTAATGTAAATGCTAGAAATGAAAATAGGATGTCATGCATGAAAAATATGCTGGTGGGCCTATCCAGAGATGGTACACAACCAGGAAAAGAATCAATAAACTTAAAGACATGTCATTAGAAATTATGCAAACTGAAACAAAAAGAGAATAAATAGTGAAAAATGAAATAGATCATCTGAGATCTATGGGACATACCAAAAGGTCTAACACACATTTAATTGGAGTCCTATAAGAAAATGGGAGAGAAAAGGGCAAAAAAATATTTGGATAGGGACCAAACATTTTCTAAAATGAATAAAGGCAAAACAAATAAACAAAAATGACTAGAAATTCAAGAAGC